>JAOVVA010000012.1:535511-548302 GCA_028565275.1 Leiocassis micropogon | reverse complement strand
ATTTGGATTTTTACAACATTATTGTTGAAATACACAGTCCTGAAAAAGGGGCGTTTCTTTTTTTGCTAAGTATATATATTTTGGAGTGGCCTAGTCAAAGTCCAGACTTAAATCTGAATGAGATCCTTTAATAGGCCAACCATGCTCAAAAACCCTCCAAATTTAAATTACAACAATTCTGCGTAGAAGAGTGGGCCAAAATTCCTCCACAGTGATGTAAAAGACTCATTGCCAGTTATTGCAAATGCCTGTTTACAGTTTTTACTGTGGCAAAAATATTTATTAGGTTTAGGAGGCAGTTACGTTTTTACATAAAGCCAAGCAGGTTTGGAGAGCTTTTTTCCCTTAATAAATAAAATTATCATTGAAAAACTGCATTTTGTATTTTTGCAGGTTATTTTATTGTACTATTAAAATTTGTTGATCTGAATCATTTGTGTGACATATAAAAAAGAAAAATCAGGAAGGGGCAAATATTTTTTCACAGTACTGTTCATCTGTAGTTGGGGCTGATATCCAAACTCAAACAATATGCTTAACTTTTCTTATTGGCTGTCACTGGGATACATACAGTAATAGTTGCTGCATGGTGAACTAACACATTGATTCCCTGGGAAAGAAATGAGGGGAATCTTGTCTCCCCCCCCCCTCTCCTGACCCATATGATATCCTATGCCATGGTGGTAATGTCCTTTTTTTCATAGTAAACAAGCTGTAATTGGAGAAGCTGCCCTCATCTGAACATCTACCACAGTTTTGGGTAGATACACCCCAGATATGAACATCTGCTTACTATGCAATACTACAGACAATTTGCAGTTTCAGGCGTCAGCATGCACATCAACCAAAGGGAGGTTGTCCTTCAGAGCCAGACGCCACAGTGATCTTTTCCATTCGAATATTATTGTTTTTTTCGGCAGTTCAAGTGCAGCTTTGTTTAAGTTAAACAGGATAGGATTTCTCTTAGACTGTGGTGCAGACAGCAAAATGAGTCGCACGGCTGTGATGTATACTGAAATTGGCTGCTTTGTGTGTTGCTTTTGTGGGTGGATGCTGGTCTGTTCCACTTTGCCTACTGAGTATTGGAATTTCTCTGAGGTAGGTGATGCTGTACTTACCACGGTCAACTACTACTCTAACCTGTGGATGGATTGTGTATCCGATACTACTGGTGTTTCTGACTGCAAGTATTATCCTTCACTGATGGCTCTTCCAGGTATAGACCCACATAATACTTGAATTCCCATAATAAATTATATTAGCAACTTATTCTAATTAAATTCCTACATACAGTAATATACTACAGTCTGGTTTATAGTCCATTGTTAGTTTTCGTTGTCTATAACAGTATACTGGGTTTAAAATATAAAAAAAATTAAATAATGAATGTGGCCTCAAAGTACAGTCTTTCTAGATTTATTAAAAGTTATTTAAATCCTAATAGGGTTAACAGTGTAGGAATTACAGCATTTTTATATGGGGTGTTTAGATGACCAAAATTAGTCGGGCAAACCAACAGTCATAAATTAACATTTCATTTGTTAATATTAGATTGCAAACCCTGATATCTGGAACTCATAGGCATCACAAGATGCTGGGTTTCTTTTTCCTGGTGATGATGTGCCAGGGCTCCACTATAAACCAATGGTTCTTCTGGAGGGATTGTGTGTAATCATCTCCCATTCTCAGTCTCAAAGGAAAAAAAGGAAAAAAAAGTTTTAAGGGCTGTAGCAGTGCGGAAGATGAGTCTGTGCAATGCTACGTCACATTTCTGTGAAATCCTCAAAAGGAGCCAAGACGTTTGCCGACAGAGACTTTCTATCAGAGAGCAGTGATTTCGTTAGTGTGTCTGTGTGTGTGAAAGTCATCCTACACAGTAGCCCCCTCCTGCTTCTCTTTCGTCTCACACCAGCCACACTTTTTTTCAAAGGTATAGTGCAGGTTAATTTGTTTTATTTTTACTTTATATTTTGTATTAATAATTTTTATATAAATATTTTTGGGTGTGGAACAAATCATCTAAGTTTTTGTTATTTCTTATGGGGAAATTCGCTTTGATATACGAGTGTTTTGATATATAAACACGTTTCTAGAATGAATTATGCTTGCAATCCAAGGTTTAACTGTACTAATTCTTCTTTTTTTGGGGGGAATTGACAGGTTTGTAGAACATTTCACTTCTTTGCCTAATAAAAGTCTTGGGCTGCTTTTGAAATAGGGTTTGGTTCATTGTCTGCAGTGTAAAGCCCTATCTAATAGATTTTGAAGCATTTTCGTCCGTTTTTATTGTATAGGTCAGATAATATAGTGCATATTATTATTAGATATATGCATTTCAGAATAAATCCAGCTGCTATGTTCAGCAGTTGCATCATCAAAAAGAAAAGAAAAAAAGCTACCGGTCCATTTGAAGTTGTACACAGTATAAGATGATGATGCTTTGGATCATGTGCAGTGCATGTCCCTTTTCTATAAATTATTTTTACATAATTTAGGTGATCTTTGTTTTTGTCTTTTGGTGATCTGTCCACAGGATATTCTTTCAGGGCCCATATTTACTTAAAATAGGAATAGGAATAGGAGTAGGAAATCAGCCAAAACTTATTTGTCAAAAATTTTGAAAACTATTTATTATTTTCTTTCCATTTCACAAGTATGTGCCACTTTGTGTTGGTCTATCACATAAAATCCCAATAAAATACATTTACATTTGTGGTTGTAACATGAAAGAATGTGGAAAGGTACAAGGGGTATAAACTGTACTGTTTCTGAGCTTAGAATTGTGTGTTCTTATTTATTTATTTAAATCTTTTTTGTGTCTCTTGTCAAATTCTTAAATTGTACCAAATTAAGCGCTGTACTTTGAACTCTTATTCATTATTTAATTACACTTCAAATATACTTTGGTAGACAGATAAAATAACTTGCAGTGTACACTGTTGTAGGAGTTGTATGTTGTGGATTTCTTGCTTAAGCTCTGCACTCTTTCTTTCCTCAGTTTTCTTGCATATCTGCCGTGCCCTGGCCGTTGGCTCTGTAATCTTGGGATTTTGGGGGAATGTGCTCACCTTAATTGGAATGAAGTGCACTAAGATTGGGGGTTCTGAAATTGTTAATGCAAGAGTAACATTAGCAGCTGCAATTATCTATATGGCATCAGGTAGGACATTATACTTACTTTTAGACTGGACATTCTATGAATGTCTATGAATACACTAATACAAAACCTTTTATTTTCAGGACTCACTGGCATGGCAGTGTTCTCCTTATGGGGAAACAGAATGCGGACACAATTTGTGGATGTGAACTATGCACCACAGAAGTAAGTGATTGTGGGAAGCTGAATGGTTAATTGTTTCAGGCTCTTAGTAAGGTTATAGAGTAAAGGTAATAGTGAAAGGTAATAGTGTAAATAGTAAACAAACAAAGTAATAAATAAACATTGGTTAAAAAAAGAATTTAAAGAAACAAAATAAAAAGGCAAATAATTTAAAACATTTGATATTTTAAAGGTAAAATGGTTTAAAAGCTTAATCTCTAATAATGTTTAATAATTTATAAGATAAGTAATATATACTCATGTCCCTATATTATGTGTTTGATTCTTGTCTTTTAGTGAATCTTGAGTTGAATCATACATGGCTTACAACACATGCAACGCAAGCATAAAGCTTTGTAGATGACATACTTACAGTAGATTAGGGAGAAGTGATAGCAGTTGTCATGCCAACAATCACGTGCTGTCACATGACCAGATGCTGCCATTCCGCCTCACCGACAAACTCTTCCAGAGTTAACTTACCAGACCGCATGGCGTGCCTTACTATTTAAATCTGATCTTTTTAATCTGGCTTGTTTTGCACAAATCGTGTGTCATACACCTTTTTCTTTGTTTTTGTTTTTTCAGATTTGAACTTGGTGCAGCATTATTTGTAGGATGGGGAGGTTCGAGTCTGATGATATGTGGAAGTGCAGTTTTGTGTTATTTCTCTGGAAAAGAGGGACTCTGCTCAGGGTAAGGTTAAAAGACAGTAAACTGAATAATAGCAGTATTTCACAGAAAATAATAGAATGCTAAAAAAAACATATATTCTTGGTAAATCTATCCATTTACCATAAACATTATTCTGTCCATAACAAAAAGGATAACTAATCCCATTCCTCAATCCTTTTTTCAGATCAGAAGACACACTTCTGCTTCGGCCTGATGCTTATACTAGAGCTCGATCAAGAGGGACATATGTAACAGCTCGAACCAGAGGGACCTATTTGTTGCCCACCTACTCTAAATCCACAACAGCAATCATGCCCCCCTTATTTTATTCACGCAGAGAGAGCAGGGGAAACAGGACACAAAGGACATACAGAACACACAAAACAGCTGCTTCCATGCTGCCGAACATGGATTCATATGTTTGACGCCACTTTTTGTAACAACACAATGAATGGATCACACTTAGATGCTTAAAAGGTGTGATCTACTCATCATGGATTAAATATATTTATTGGAATTCATAGTGCATTCCAAAAAGTGCATCACTTTTCTTTGAAAAGGCAATAATCAGCCCATCAGGAAATTAATAATAATTTTTTTTTAAAAATCACGATCTTGAATCATACATACAGGCAATCTCGTTTCTGAATGACAGCGATTCACTTGCAAGTATTTCTCCTGCATTCAAATCACTCTTTTTTCACTCCGCTGTCACTCATGTGACGTGTAACATGACCATATTAGACATATTAGGCATATTAGACTAATCAGTTTTTTGTGGAATTTCTAGAAGTATGGAGTTATTTTTTATACTAAAAACCTGAAGCAGCAACCATGCAAATACTTATTATAACTTGTGTTAAAATTTTAAATACATTTACATTTTATCTTCTGTAATACCTACAGGGTTCATCAATCAACTGATGTAAATCAATTACATTTTTATTACAAATTATAATGAAATGAAATACATTTATTTATTCATTATTAATTTATACTTTTATACTAATAAAAAATAATACGATAAGATTTTTAAAGTAAATGTTTTTAGAAAAAAAATTGATTAGATTTTTATTAGAAAATTTCAGATTTCTGCAAAAATCAAATTTCTACTAGACGTTCATGTTATCACAGCATTAACCAGATGTGTTTAAAATCTTTTTAAATTCTATTATCAGTACAATAGGTCAGATAGATATCCAGAAAAATCTGTTTTCTTGTGGAGTACGTGTACTTTTGAACTTAAAGAACATTTTAGAGCACATAGCTAGTACTTCTATTCAAGTAAAAATTTAAGTGGTACATCTACCTAATTTCTATTTATGTTAAGCAGTTTTACATTAAGTAAAGTTACTCACTTTGAGAGTTCTAAAATAAGACCTAAGGTTTTTCTAGTTTAAGCCCCATTTTTTTTTCAACAAGCGAGTTAAAAGTTCTAAGGAGACAGCACAAGTCCCTTTTTTTTTTGTAATAAACGTTTTGATTGAAAAATGAGAAGTGTTTGAGAGAATCATGATCTTATTCCCGAATTCACATTTTCACAGAAATTGTAGTCACACAACATACATTCTTAGAGCACAAGACTTAATTCATTTTGTGTTTTCTGAAATAAGCGCAGGGTCAAAAACATTTATAGAGAGTCTGTTACGGCTTTCCAATAAGTCGCTGCGTTGGTAATATTTGTGCAAGTCCCTGGACGCGTACAAACAGGGACCATGAAAAACGGAAGTCGCAATATGTCTTACTTTATTTGTGTTCCAGTAACAATTGTCTTGAATCTACTTGTTGAGAGTATTCACCAATGCTACCAAATCTATAATCGATGACACAGCAATGCAAACTGTCCCCCCACATGCTACCCTGTTGTGTGGTCAAAAACTCTGTGCTTCCTAATTACCAACACACACACCTGGCTCTAACACCGGTGCTACCGTTATACTGTGTCAGAGTGCCAAAGAAACTTTACAATGAATGGCTCTAACAGAGTAAATAATATACATACACTCAGATTATTAATACACCCTAGATTAATAACACAGTGGTGCTGAATGTATGTTTTATTTGCCAAGTCCAGTTAGAAATGTATCTTGGACCATTTCAAGAAACCTGCAGATTCTAACATCAGTTTACACAACTGCACCTAAGTACCAGTTACTTTGCCAATGTCAGGAAAACACCAAACCATCAACCTTAATTGTACCACCTGTTAAGTATGCTGGTGGCATCAGTTGCTGTACCAGCAGCAGCTGTTTTCTCCAAGTGGAACTTTCATAAATTGCACAAAGTGGATGGAATAATGAAGTAAGCTTTCCTTAATTTTTTTTTTTGCATACTCCCAGTCATCAGCTAGATGGATGGAACATGGACCAAACTACATGTTCAAACAAGCACACTGACCACAAACTAACTTTATGCTTTATGATCATCAATAACAAAGCCTGACTCTTTGTTTATTTCTAAACCTATATGTACCGTAATACGTTTGACCTTGTGTTTATTTAGAAAATTTTAAAGTTGAATTAAAACTTACCAATTCTATCATTCTTCCCAAGAACAAGACTAGTATATAAAAAAAACATTCCATTGATGAGTGTATGAAAACTTCTGACCACAACTGTAGCTCATGCCTTTCAACAGATAGTTAGACAGACTTTATAACATTTAGAAAAATGATTTCACCAATTTGGGAGTCAATGTTGTTACAGTACAAGTGTCTATTCTTAAAGATAGATCCCTCTCTTTTCCCCAGACCTTAATCACTTTTAGGTACTCTTACAACATTTGCTGCAGGTCAAAGCTATTACAATTGAATAATATAATACTACTCAATTGTAATAGCGTTCACCCGCAGCAAAAGTTGTTATAATTTAATAATAGATTAGAATTGAATAATTAGTAATGCAGTGTGTATTTAAAAATATTAGCATTACATGTACAGTATATTACCAAAGGGCAACAATATACAAATAAAAAGAATTCATGTAATCCATTCATAGAGTTTTTTTATATTACTAAACTATAGGAGATGACAGTCACAGTTTTTGTAAAATAAAATAAAATGCAAAAGTTAAGTTGAATCCATTAGTTCATGCATTGTTTATAATAGGGGTAAGAGCAGTATCTTTTTTTAATTTCTGTTCACATGATTTAATTTACATTTAAGCATTTGGGAAACATGATTAGGTAGATATGAAGCTTACAGGACACAAACTGGGGCAATAACGAGGCAAAAACTTGAATACAAAGGCATATTCGGGCAGAAGTCCAAAATGTGTTCATGTGTTTATTAATTCTGTAGTAAAAGCTTTTTTTTCTGCTCAGGGTCACTGTGGTCTGAATTACTTGCTTATTGATGAGTACAAAAAAAACTAATCATGGGTCAAACATTTTGCAAGAGCAGCAGGAATTTTAGCCAGAATTGCTTTTAGAAGTGAATGTGGCAAAAACAGATCCATGCATCTCATCAGGTACATGTTATTCAACACTGATACATATTATAAATGTCGAAATAAAAAGTAAAGCATAATTAAACGATTGTAGTGTTTACATCCATTTTTTGTATTATTAAAAAAATGCAAATTCACTGGTTAAAACCTATGTAAAAAGCTGTTACATTGTTAATTACAAAGAAAAGATTATATCGCATTGTGGTCCCTGAATAGCTTTGAATTTTACCACACATATTAAGGACCTTAAGTATTACTACAGTTATGTGAATCTTTATGTGCAGCTTGCAGCATATTAGCACAACATCTCTCAGTGTGTGCATTCAACAGCCTTTATAATAAAACATTGTGTTTAGTCCATTTTTTTGCATGTGATGTTTTTGGCATTATTATTGCTTATTACTAAACTCTATTATATTTATGTGCCGTCTGAATCATCCCAGTCACTAACTGTCACAATACTGCTCTTCAGCGTACTGCCAGTGTCTTTAAGACCTGAAAAAACACACAAAGACATACAAAGCATATAAATACAAACAACATATATTAAAACTAAATGCTATTCATTAAAACTAAGGGATTATTAGTTCACACACACACACATACACACACACAATTGTTCAGGGTGATATGAGAAAAAAAAACTAAAACCTGTTCCCAGTTGTGTTTGACTAAGTGCACTTAGTTATTAACCTAGTTAACCCAGTGTAAGTATCTATCCAGTGATGTAAACTTTATGTAAGTCGCTCTGGATAAGAGCGTCTGCCAAATGCCTAAATGTAAATGTATGAGAATCAAACAGCAAATGCAAAGAGTGAAACTGTCTTTGCAGTAATATGCTATCAATCGTCTATCTATCCATATATATATTATACATTACTTTGATATTCTGTACATTATTGCATTATATTGAGAGGTAAATATTTCTTTTCCATTTACTTTAGGCATAAGCAATTGGGAAACAACACCCAGGAACAAGAAAAGCTTTTTGTTACATAGTCTTATTTATTTGTTACATAGTGTTAAGACATGCTGGAGAATATTGTGACAAGTATATTTATAACTTTGGGAAAAATAACAACTGTTCTGTTGTGATGCATCAATTCTGAACAGGGAATTTAAGCCTCCTCCAAGTTATAGCCCAAAAAAAAGGTAAAAGTCCTCAGTTTCTTTTTCACTGTTCTGTATCTGCTCCTCTTGCTCCTGTATCTGAGTCAGCAGGACATTTAATGTCAATTGCACATTGAAATATAAATAATCAAGTTAATAAATCTAATATTGATGCAAGTAACTCAATAGTTTGAGTTTAAATATTACAACAAATGTTATGCCCAAGTTTACCAGTTTACCCTATTTTTTTTATTTATTTTTTTTTACCTCAAATAAAACACTGAACACACAATTTGATGCTGACACTTCATATTTCCACATTTTAATTTCCACACCTCAGGAAAAAATAAATACTCCCCAGGCTGCCCCCCCCCTATTGTCTGACTGAGGATTTCAACATTGAAACCATGCCATGAAGAACTGAGGCTCTTTTAAGAGAAAGCTCTTTTAAGAGACCCTACAGTAATTTAGATCTCACACTGGTATGACATTGTTTTAGAATTTCACAT
This sequence comes from Leiocassis micropogon, assembly GCA_028565275.1. Classification (NCBI taxonomy): domain Eukaryota; kingdom Metazoa; phylum Chordata; class Actinopteri; order Siluriformes; family Bagridae; genus Leiocassis; species Leiocassis micropogon. The sequence continues at coordinate 539,243 of JAOVVA010000012.1, read as the reverse complement.
TTTGTCGCATTTTCTTTTCTTTCTTTAATCGTATTATGACTTGGTCATATTTTTATAACAATTTATTTATATAAGTTTTATAAGTTGTACATACCTGGCTGTTCTCCTTTGCCAGTTAAAGTTCCCCACACACTTGTGCTGGTGTTGAGACTTTTGTCCATGCTCTTTCTCACAGAGGCAGAACTAGGTTGGTGTGCAACAGGGACATCCTCCAAAGAGGAAATGTCCCAGTCATCATCGTTATTGTCCTCAAAGTCATTGTGCTTTAACACATGAATTAACAAAGTTAAACATCCTGCACAATCGGCATCATAAAATGTTTAAATCATGAAATCATATTTGGACATTTTCAAGTTAAAATAAAATTAAAAAAACAGATATCTGTACAGACTGTATATCAAAATAGGTCAGATTATCATAGCACAAAATGCTTGACAATTTAAGTAATTACACTATACAACAAATTTTACTTCCTGCATACTTTGCTTTGGTGACCTGGACAATTAAATAAATAAAAAATACTTTATTTCCTATGAAAAAACAGGCACATGTACACATTTCCATTTACATATGGATTGAACTTCCATCGTGTTTTACATTTAGGCATTTGGCAGACGCTTTTATGCAGAGAAACAAATGTGGTTAGGTTTTCATTATACACTCCCTGGCTGTGTTCAAAGTCCTGTATGCCGAAATATGCCTTATAGCCCTTAATTGGCCACATACAAAGCATAATGCATATGCTTGCAGCTTCTTGATGCCATCTCTGATAAACTGAAATAGGTCCATGCATTCACTTAGGCAGCTAAAACTAGGATCTGCTGGTGCTATTCCACTGTGTCTTTTGTCTGCTGGCAAGCTTTACAGAGATACCGATTTCCTTTTTCAACAGGACCTGGAACCCACAGTGTCAAAACTACCACTAACTGGTTTGCTGACCAGGATATTACTGTGCTTAATTGCCTGATCTGAACCCCAAAGAGAATCTATGGGCTATTGTCAAGAGGAAGCTGAGAAACACAGACCCAACAATACAGACAAACTGAAGGCTGCTATCAAAGAATAAAAAAATTATGCCACAACAGTGCTACAGGCTGATCGTCTCCATGCCACATTCATTCAGTAATTCATTCTAAGGAAGCCCCAACCAAGTACTAAGTGCATAAATGAACATCATTTTCAGAATTTCTGTATCAAACCTTTTTTTGATTGATCTTAGGAAACTGCATTTTCTAAGTACAAGAATTTATCAATACCTTTACAAGTACATCAAAATAATCAATATTTTGTTGTAGCTCTAATTACTGAGTTAAGCGCTGATGATCACTTAATGTAAACCAACAGGTCTTACTTTCACCTCCATCACATCATCATTTGTGTTAATCACTCCAGTAGGTTTATCTGGAATGGCAACCCCCGTCAATTTTTTAGAGCCTACGTCTGCGAGTTGCTGCTCCAGATTATTGCTTAGTGCCTTAACATAACCTGCGAAAAAATAAACACTGGATCAGATACAATACAATGTCATTTTTTACATATGATTACATTTAAAAATATATAGATATCTTAGGATTGTGATCATTCATTGTAATGATAGAAGACTCCACACTTTCACAGCATAATCATTTAGAACTCTGTAATGTCTTGTATGTCTGCATCATCATGTATTATGCAGGATGGTGTCCTTTCATTTAATAAATTATACATTGTGTTTTTAGGGTTACGCCTTTTTTCAACCCTGGCATTGCTAAGGTCCACCCTGTCCTGTAACTGTCCACCATGTCATCTTCAGGTTTTATAAGATAACAACTAATTTAATAACTTTACTTCTTTAAAGTAAAATCACTATGCAACGAAAATGTATTATCTCAGCTTTTTTTTTTAATTATTATATTTTATTACTTTATAGTAATTTTAGTACAGGTACCTGGGAGTTCACATTGACAACAGATTAGACTAGAAATGCAACTGTACTACTTGAGAAAACTTGGGTTGTTCAATGTCAGCAGCGAAATATTTCAGATCTTTTATCAGTATCTTGTTCCAAGTGCAATATTCTTTGCTGCTATCTGCTGTGGCAGAAGCAGTAAGCAGTGACTCCAGAAGCAGTGACTCCAGGAAACTCAACAGAGTAATCAGGATGTCTAGCTTGATATTAGGGATTTCCCTGGACTGTGGTTGATGTAGTTGATGGTGGAGAAAAGGATTCTACACAAACTGTTAACCATTATGTAAAACATCTCACACCCCCTCCACCACCTACTGGCTAAACAGCTGATCACTTTCAGTAAGAGAATGCTTCAGCTCTGCTGTGACAAAGAAGACTACAGGAAGTCTTTTCTGCCAAATGTAATTAGGCTTCACAAAAACTCTGCTCTGTGTCAGAAGAGGAATCTCTTTCACTGACATCACTATAAATGGGCTCATATACATTCTGTTTTCATTGTATTGATATGATAATCTCCTTCCATTCTCTCTTTTATTAATATTTCAACTTGCTGGTGCAACTCACAAACAATTACTTATGTTCCCACCTCTATATGCAAACTTTTTTTTTTTAAACTTTACCTTTATGCTTTTCTCACTGAATCTGTGAACTGGCTACTGTAAAATTACAATTTTCCTTGGATGAAGGATGAAGCTCTTCACACATCTGGCCTCTATGGGAGGCAGGCAATAAAGGAGGTCACTTTTGAGAAAGCCTAACAATGTGTATTCACAGAGTTTGCCAGAAGTCATGTGCCAAAATGTAAGTGCCTTTAAAAAATATTTGTGTAATCTGATGAGAAGAGCATTGAGTTATTGCATACTAAAGCACAACAAATACATCAGACACCCAACACCCAGACAACACCATTCCTACCATCAAGCATGGTGGTGGTAGAACTATGTATAGCATTCTGGTAAAAAAAAAAAAAAAAAAAAAAAGGCAAATCAAAAATGGCAGTGTGGTAAGATGCAGCAGCCATGGTCAAGGTGTGTTTTTGTAGTTTTATTGGTAGCTTATTATACAGTTAAAATATGCACAAGAAACAGACACAAACTGAAATACAATCACTGGATTTTACTGAAAAACATAGATATATGCCTAAGCAAGAGAGAAGAAGCTTTAACAAAGGACACACCTTCAGCCTCATTGAGAAGACCATGAAATTTGCTAACACCACCACCATAATGAGGCTCATCAGTAACAACGATGGCATGTTGTACAGGGAGGAGGTGAAAGGACTGGCAGACGTGTGCAACAGTCTATCTTCTTATGCTGGGAAGACAAAAGAGATGACAGTTGACTTCATCTCTTAGAAGGGCCCAACACTGTCTACTTCCCACTCCATCAATGGTGCCATGGTGAAGAAACTGAGGAGTACCACGTATGTTGATATCCACATCTTGTAGCGACAACATCAGTTTCTTGGGCAGGAGTGCCCAGCAGCCTATATAAGGCTGCAAGAATGGCTGTGGGGACATTGCACCTTCTCCAACCAATGGACAAAGTCAATGTTCCCACACCCATCCTTGCATTACTTTCTACTATAAGCAATGTTCTCCAACTTAAAAAGATGAGAGAGGTCTGTAATTTTCATCATAGGTATACCTCAACTATGAGAGACAAAATAAGAAAGAAAAATCCAGCAAATCACATAGTACGATTTTCAAAGAATTTATTTGCAAATTATGGTGGAAAATAAGTATTTGGTCACCTACAAACAAGCAAGATTTCTGGCTCTCACA
>JAOVVA010000012.1:470689-481201 GCA_028565275.1 Leiocassis micropogon | reverse complement strand
CGCGTCTCTTACTGGTATAATCAACATCCGTGCACACGTGTACTGTTTACTATAACACTGTGACCACGTGTGTGCGTAAAACATTTTATTTTGGGTCTGTATGCGTGTGTGTACAGCGCGCCTGTAAAGCAAAAGCAAGTCTCATTAGAGAGGATAAAGATCCATTTTCTCTCTATATATCAGCCTGCTTTTTGTGTCTGTGTGCACGCATCACTGGACACCCCCTCCATTTATTTATTTTTGGGGGCTGTGGAACAAATAATTAGAGTTTCCATGATTTCTTATTGGAAAATTCGATTTGGAAATACGAGCCCGCTTCCAGAGTGAATTAGGTTCGCAATCCCAGGTTCCACTGTAAAAAAAAAAAAAAAGTGTCACATGCTTCCTCCTAAACACACTTTTATTTAGGACTAAATAAAGAAATCCATAGTATACATAATATTTACTGTATGATATCATGGTATTTATAGTTGGAGTCAGAAGTTTACATACTTATCCTGAACATGAATGTCTTGGCAATATTAAGCTGGCAATGATTTTTAACTAGTCTTTTTCTGAGGCAGAATGATTGTGCAACATAGAAAAAGAATAAAGACGTTCCAATTACATGTTCCAGAGCTTAAAGGAGACATTTTTAAAGCACAGGCATCAATTTGGATGGTAGACTTTCAGGCCATGGTAATGTAAAACTTACTTAACTATAAAGAGTGACACTGGTGTTCCAGCAACTGCCAGTTCCTGCCAAGCATATGTCTGGGTCCTGGGTTGTTCCTGGCCATCTGACCAATCTCCTCTCAGCTGAGGATGACAGTTTTTATCTTCTTTCAAGCCTTGGCAAAGTGTCTACACCTCGCAATGAATCGTAATTACTGCACATTGAATTAGCAGTTAATTAGACTTGCATGCAAAAGACATTCCTGACTTGCTTAAGTCTTTCATAATTTTCTCCAATCAGCACGAAACGACTTTCCCACTGTACAGGTACGTGTTGGTCAATCCAAGGACTGCAGTCAATTAAACTCTTTTTATGTTGGCACAGAGATCACTAAGATGTTGAGAGCCTTTGGTTTGGCAAATTAAAAGCCAATTTGGATTTTCAGCTTTTACTTTACTTCCACTTATGATGTGTGTTTACATTCATTTTTCCCCAGAAAACAACCTATTTTGTCATGAATCATGCCATGTGTATGATGAGTATATGTAAACTTCTGACTGGAACTTTATAAAAGGATAGGAAACTCCTTATATGCCAGTGATCTGCATAATGCATTTTATGTTTACCTTTACCGAAATATACTGTAGTATTTTAACATTTAGACAAATAGCACCTAAATAAAACAACAGAAATGAAAAAGCAAAATGTATGTTTAAGACTACAAAAGCATTTCAAAAAAATAGTATCTTTTTTTTGTAATTCAATTCAAAATGCAAAACCCTCATAAAGATTAATTAAACATCAAGTAAAATAAGTCTTTTTTGTTTTAATTTCAATGTTTTTGTTTTAATTTAATTACGACTTACAGATCATGACAGTCATAAATCCATTATCTCAAAATATTAGAATATTTCCTAAGATCAATCAAAAAGGATTTTAAAGAAATGTACAACTTCGGAAAAGTTTGTTTATTTATGCATTTAATACTCATCAGGGCTCATTTAGCATTAATTGCTGTTTCAATGCAGAATAGCATAGAGGGCGATCAGCCTGTGGCACTGCTAAGGCGTTATTGAAGACTATGTTGCTTTGATATCAGCTTTCTGCCCATCTGTATTGTTAGGTATTTCTCATCTTCGTCTTGACAATGGTCATCAAGTCAGCAGTGGTAGTTTTACTGGAAAAGGAAGTGGTAACTCATTCTGGAAAAGAAAATCAGCATGTCTATAAAGCTTGTTAGCAGATGGAAGTGTGAAGTTCTCTAAAATCTCCTGGTAGATGACTTCCTTGACTTTGGACTTGATAAAACACAGTGGAGCAACACCGTCAGGTGAAATGACAATTGAATTATCATCAATTGTGGAAATTGATGCCACACTGAACTTCGATTCTGTGGCTCTCCACTCGTCCTCCAGAATCTACTTTGACAGAAAATACTTTGGTCCACAGAGCAATGGTCCAGCTCTCTTTCATAGCAGCCTATATTAGATGCTTGTGACACTGGCTGTGGTTCAGCAGTGGCTGGCATACTGGGAATGCAACAGTTGTAGCCCCATTCGCGAAGACATCTCTGTATGGTGGCTCTTAACACGCTGACTCTAGCCTCAGTCCTGTCCATGTGAAGCTCTTCCAAGTTCTTGGATAAGCTTTGCTTGACAATCTTTGTAAGGCTGTGGTCATCCATGTTGATTGTGCACCGTTTCCTACCACATTTTTCCCCTCCAGTGGACCTTCTATGAACATATTTCAATACAGCACCCTGTGAATAGCCAGAACTTTTAGCAATGACCTTCTGTGGATTAACCAACTTGTGGAGGGTGTCGATAATCATCTTCTAGACAACTGTAGGAGTCAGGAGGCTTCCCCATGACTGTGGTTGCATGAATCATCAAAAAAGGCTTGAAATATTTCACCTGGCATGTAATAAATCTATGATATACAAATTTAGCTACAAAAAATACCACTTCCACAATATTCTATTTTTTGAGATAGCACTTTTTTAGCAATTTTTATTTTATTTATTTTTATGTTGGCCTCATTTAGTGTTTGTGCACATTTAAAGACTGGCTGAGATTATGAATTACTGAACGATTTGGTGCACACAGTTTTGTTTTGAAGAAGGAGGAAATTCTTTGCTAAAGCGATGTGTGGCTCATCATTTGCTTTCATTTGCCCAGTGCAATTTTAATTTATCTGAATTCAAGGGTTTTAGCCACAGGCACATTTCAGTATAAAAACTGGAGAGTGGTCAGACATTTACTAAGTATGAGGTAAATAATGATATCTTGCATATATTCATCTTGCTCAAGAATTTACATGCATGAAAATTACTTTTACAAAGGCAGCAAATGAAAAGACTACACTCATTACTTCCTGTTAAATGAACCCCATGAACTTATATACAGTACAGATATACAGTCCTCTATAAAAGTATTTCAACAGCAAGGCCAATTCTTTTGCTACACACGAAATAACTTTAGGTTAGAGATAGAAAAATGTAATGTTTGAAACTGTCATTTTATTTTTATTAAGTAATCAAAGTACTGGAATATGTTTCGACAGGGGTTACTTTTGCCCAAATATACCCTATTAGATTTATTGTTTATAGTTGATAGCTCTACTCTTCACAGCTCTAGCTGTCTACTCTTGAAAATCTGATAAACTATTTGTAGGAGAAAGAAGCCATTTTGTAGCTGAGAAAAAAAGAAAAAAAATGTTCAGAGCTATTGTACAAGCATTTTGCATAGCCAGTTGGAATGTCATGTAAAGTAAAAAAAAAAAAAAACAACAAACAAAAAAAAAACTGGTGTATTAACAACAAGGCATTGAACAGGTCTGGGAGGAAAAACAACAGCAGATGATGTCAGAAACATTGTGAGGTCTGTAAAGAAAAAATTAACAAACATAACAGTCACTGGCACCACGGACAACCTCCAGAGGACATGGATGAAGGTATCAAACCTGTCAAAAGTATAAAACATTTTGATGGTATAAAATATATATATATAATTACAGCACTACACCCGACATCCTGTAGAACACCCATTCTCAAGCTTAACAAGGCTGTTAACTCTGACTGACACAAAAGACTAATGATATCACATTGTTTAATTCCTAAGGCTTTGTGTCATTAGTTGTAGTTATTATTTATATTTAAATAATGAATCAGAAATATTTCAGATAATTATATACCCAAGTACAAAATTTTACATTAAAAACATAAAAAATTACATTATTCATTTGTCACAAATGTCTTCTTGTAACCCACCTGTATTACCCTTACCCACATGGAAATATTGACATTTACAGTGAGCTATAAATGATATTAAAATACAGTAAAAGCGGTTAAACCACTTACCATTAAAACACTGGATCCATTTCCTTCTTTCATCTCTTTGACCGCCAACATCAAACATGCTAAAAAGAAAAAGGGGAGTTGGTAAAAAATGTGGATCAACCAAGCTATCACTCGAGGTAACACTTGGTTTGTACCTGCTAAATAGGATAAGATAACATGAATAAATAAAAATTTTTGTTGTGCCATCTGAATTTAGCCAGTTACCATGGTAGATACTGTCTCATATATCTGCTTAACAGCTACAGAGAATAGTGATTTTTTTCATTCTTCCACTTACTGAAAATTAACTTTGTCTACTTGGAACCTTGTTTCAAAGATCCCTGATGTCAGCACTCTGCATCTTAACAAGTCCTAAAATGAAAAAAGAAAAATTACGCAATGATTTTTTTTTTTGCCTGTTTAAAAGCTTATATCCAGGAAATTACTAAAGTAATTACAAAAGTATCATTAAAATGATAATCACCCCAGTGAAGATGATGATAATTATAATAATAACAATAATTTGCATTTTACCTGATCAGTAGGTGTATAGTCACTTTGCTTTATAGTGTCAATCTTATCTAGGAAGCTGAAAGAAAGAGACAAAAGTTGTTCATTAATAATTGAAATAAGAAATGAATATGTCTGTAAAATTATTAGATTGTTATTTTAAGATAGAGTTTAATATTTGAGTCCAAACTTGTATGGTCAGAAAAGATGTGATACGGTAAAAGTATGTGGACACCAGTAAATTTGATCCCATTACATAACCCCTTGCAATATTATTGTTTTCTTTTCCCATTGCTGCTATGACAGCTTCCACGCTTGTGGTATAGATTTCCACTAGATTGTGAAACCTGGCTGGGAGTATTTTTGTCCATTCAGCCACAAGAGTGCAAGAGATTGGTCATAAAAGTGACAAGTCCTGGTGCATACCCGTCCTTCCAACTAATCAAAGTTGCAGTGAGATCAGCGTTCTGTGCAAGCCATTTAAGTTCTTCCACTCCAACACACCCAAACCATGTGTTTGTAGATTTTACTTTGTGTACAGGAGTATTATCATGCTGAATCACAATTGGGCTATATTAGACATTTCTATATAGTGCATCTTAGTTCAATGTTGGATCATCTTCTGATCTCTATCATCTAAGCATACCACAATTCAGACATTACATAAAAACCAGAGTAACTGCTGTGTCAGAGATAGCCAACAGGTGGTGCATGTCTGTGCTAGAGATCTAAGCATGCAGTCTTCTGAGTCATAGTGATCACAGTGTGTTCAGTCAGATGCCACTTTAGTCAATGGTTCTGCCCTAGTGGGTGGAAACAGTGACATAGAGAGTGAAAACGGGCAAGATAGAGAGGGAGGAAGGGAGGGAGGGAACTGCTGTTTCACTTCAGACACTTTCAAGCCGAAGAGCATCCCTACATTGGGTACAAAAACACAGAGGTGAAGACTAAATGTAACATATTAGTAGTCTATTAATCGCTCTGTCTAATGGTCAATGCTAAAAATTCTAAATTCTAGCAGAGAGCCTACACAAACTGCATAATGTCGCAACCTGAAATCAAGACCCTGCTGTACAACAGATACATTTGGGCATGACAGAGGAAATTAAAAGACAGGAAGCAAGAGAAGAAGGACTAATAATGCAACAGCCCCCAGTAGACCAAGAATGTAACATGAAGGGTGGAAATGTGACATAGGGATTGCAGGTTGTACAAATGCACAGAAATACTGGTCTGATATAACATTTGTATCAGTTTGTGTGTGTTAGAGCACTTTAGATATATGCAATTAAAGCATGTGTAGGTGAATAGTTTTGCCTAGTATAGTCCATTCCACCTCTTGTATTATTATAGTAACCATGCATGGGACACCAGTGAGGTCACTAGGTAAGGTTCTCAACATGCTATACTGCTATGATGCCCATGTTAATCTGATTTTTTTTTTACATTTTTCAGACCATGTTAAGACTCACAACACATATAGTACATATCTAGAACAATAATAAACAAAACAAAAAACTAAAATAATTTTTGTATTATACTGTAGTACATATAGTAGTACATTATAACCACATCAGTAGAACAATTAAAATATTTCACTCCAGTGTAGCTTCTTCCCGGAGACCAAACCTGACTTGACTCTTGTCAGTTGACGCTATACACAAAATGTCTACTTTATAAGGAACACAAAAGAAATAAATGAATAAACCCTGAGTGGAAATTATGTTGATGGAAATGTCATGCTGATAAGTCAGAAAAAATGGCAATATTGGTTTGAACTGCCAGGAAGGATAGTAACTTCAATAATCACTCTTTTCTTCCATTATGAGCAGAAGAGCATCTCAGCATGCTCATGAGATCCACCCTTGAGCAGAAGGCCACACACTGGGTTCCGCTTCTGTCGGCCAAGAACAAGTATCTGAAGCTAGCATGGGCATAGTCCCCCTAAATTCACCTGGTCTTTTTTTCATTCTTTGGTTGCTCATTATGAATGAATCTATATTTGGATCTCTAAAAAGTTGCTTTGATTAATTTCTGTTTAGTATGTAACTGATTTCATGAAGATCATCAAGATGATACAAAGACTTGAAAAAGTCTAATTATGACATTTCTTAAACATTTCTGCACAATTACAGTGACTGATCCTATATATTCTGATCCTGATATTTTTCAACCAAAAACTGACTAGGCTTATGATGACTTTCAATCATCCAAAACAGAAATCAATTACGTTGAAAAATCTGACCAAATTATTATATAAGTCCTTACCAGAATTTTAATGTCTGTCAATTATCCAAAAAATAAAGAAAAAGCACTAAGCCTACACAAAATAATGTACAAGATAACATAGATTTCATGTAGATACAAAAGTGTGATCAATTTGCTATTTTTGATGTTCCAGACACCTCTCATCTTGAATGCAGACACAAGCATAAAGAACATAAGTTGAATTAATATCAACATGTGCCAATGATGATTCCCACAGTAATTCTGCAATATAGACCAGCAGACATTATCAAAAGACTCCCAGACAAACAGCAGCTGGGCCAGTGGAACACCCACCTTTGTTGTGCCCATGGCCCTTGTCTAACATCATACAGTATTTCAAGTATAGCATTTCTACCTATTAATTGTGGGCCATCAATAGTAGCACAAGCAACTAGTTAGATGCTTTAATCACCCCTGCATTACAGGTCAAAAACCCAGCAGGCATGACTGCAGTGCATCAGGCTCTGTTTAAGTTCTTAAAACCGTTTATGTACTAAATTAAACAGGGATAGAGAACACTCATTAAAATTTTTGGTTTAAGTTGGTTTCTACTGCATTTTTAGGGTCCCTGTAAAATTAATTTCTCAAACATGTGTTTAGGCAGACACACACACAACACACACCCACACACACCACTCCACATCACATGAGGCATATGACTTGTACAACAGAGAACCCTTTCTGTTCAACATAATGCAAGCCGTTATACACCACTCAGGTTAAAAAGTAGGCAAATTGTCAACAATCTTCAGAAAAGCAAATCAGAAAAACAGTTGTAATTAAATGATATTAATCCAAGAAATAAGGTGAAAGAAAAAGAAAAAAGAAACTACAATCAGGCTATTATCATTATTTATACATTATTTATTTATACCTTATTCAATCATTAAACCTTTTAAATTTAAATACAGATAGAGCTCACATTGATAGATAAAATATACTGCAACTGAGAAAAATCTATTAATTCATAGTGCTATTTGAGCAATCTACTAATAATAATGATTTTTAAAAAGTTGGTCGATGATCAACATGCTCCATCCTTCTTCATGCACATACAGCACCTAAGTTGCAACAGAAAAGCAGGAAAGTGTTGGACAGAGGGAGCGGTGAAAAAGAAAGAGAACAGGCTGTGTGTCTGACATAACAGTGGCTCTCCAAAAATAGTTCTCCAGCACCCTGGCCTCCAGTGCGGTTGTCATAGCGACAGAACCAAAGGCACTATAAATAGACTATCAGCTCCAAATCTTGTGTGACTAGAGAGAGGCCAGAGAGAAAGAGAGAGAGAGAGAGAAAGAGAGAGCGCAAGAGTCAAAAACAGTAGAAAGGAGAAATCGAGAGGGGGTTGGGCTTTTAGGGAAAAACAAGAGCTTACAGAATGGCAGGAGACAAAAAGAGAAAGAATGCAGCAATGGGAAAGAGGTATGCGTACAGGATTTACACAGCTGAGCCTGCTTATGTGGCTGAGTAACATGTTACTGTATGTCAATTTTACTGTGTAAGATACTTACACAGTTAACTATTTTCATTCACAATGATAATATTAACTTCTTACATAAATGTAGGTCTGTGAATGCTGTTCAACCTTTTACTCATCCACACACAGCCCAAGATTATCCAGAAAGGTCAAGCAGCGATTAAGGTTAAAAGGAATGATCAGTTACAGTGTGGAATTGTCTAAACATATGACATGTAATTGGCCATTCTGTTTATTATCTGACAAATATAGCAAAAGAATGTGACAGAAAAGAATATTTCTTAAAGTACTAAGAAAAAAATTAAAATCAGTCTAGTGTTGAGTCAAGTCTTTAGGTACACACCATGAAGGTGAGGACAGAAAACATTGCAGAAAGCAAGCTAGCAAAAACTGACCTCACAAAACTGACAATGAGCCAATAAACTGTGCAGACAACATTGCAAAATAGCCATCTGAAACATGCAGCTGCAAAGCCATGCACTTGTGTCTCTTTGTTTTTGCCAGCTGTAACCAGCAAAATGGTCCCAATTTCAATTAAAATTATGTGCCTTTTAATTCAGAGTAATTGTGTTTAATATACCACATGAAGTTTATTTGAAGTTTTGCATCAATCATTTAACATGGTGCTTGCTTCTCAAAAGAATATTGAAAAAAGCATTTAAGGACTGCAGCCTTATTGGCCATAAAAGCTTAATGTTAATTACTTCCATATTTTTTAAAGCAATAAACTCTGAACTGGCAACAGTATCAACAAATCAAAACAGGCACAAATCAAAACAAGGGTCAAAAGTGGGTTCAAACTTAGTGTCTCTTTGCACTGTCTGACATCAGTCAAGACCTCAGAAAAAAAAATGTGGACCTCAACAAGTCTGATTCATATTGGGAACATCTCTAAATGCCTGAAGGTACCACGTTTAACAATACCAACAACACTACACATGTATAAGCAGCATTGGACCAAACATGCATCATACAGCTCAGAAAGTGTAAGGTTTTATAATATTGTAAGACATTATAATCTAATAAAAAGATTCCTGTGCTTCCTGATGTCTTATGTGGTAACACCTTCTATATCCTGTATCCAGACGAGGATACATCCAAATGGCTCTTGTCCGCTAGAACCCTTTTGTTTAATCAGGAGAATGTAAATGTATTTCCTCTCTCCTGTCTGTCTCCGGCTCTCTCTATGACTGACATGTTAATGACTGGTTCTTTTGATGTTCGGGACACAACAAGACATAACTCTTCTTCTGTTAGCTTAAAACTTGTCTCGGACACAGTTCTTCTTCACTTAAACCTAACAGAAAGGAAATGCATATTTTGGTACAAAAAGTTTAAATCAATCCCAGAACAACAGCAAAGGACCTTGTAAGGACACTGGAGGAAACAAAAGTAGCTATATCCACAGAAAAAACGAGACGGACAATGACGCAACCTGAAAGATTGCTCAGCAAGGAAGAAGCTGCTGCTCCAAAAATGCCATAATAAGCCAGACTTATGGTTCACAGCTACATATGAAGACAAAGACCTTACTTGGAAAAAATGGCACAGTATTGGCAAAGTCACAGTACTGGCATGGCCCTCAATCCAAAATTTTGAAAATTTGTGGTGCTGGCCTTGCTTTGTGATTTTACACGGCCTACCACTTTGTGGCTGAGTTGCTGTTGTCCCAATTGCTTCCACTTTGTTATAATACCACTAACAGTTGAATATGGAATATTTAGTAGCGAGGGAATTTCATGACTGGACTTATTGTACAGGTAGCATCCTATCATGGTGCCATGCTGAAATTCACTGAGCTCTGAGAGTGACCTATTCTTTCACAAATGTTTGTAGAGGCGGTCTGTCTAAGAGCTTGATTTTATTACACCTTTAACAATGGAAGTGATTGGAAAAGCTGAATTCAATGATTTGGATTGGCATGTGAATACTTATAGCATATATAGCAAAATAGTATACATACATGCACATACAGATATGGTATACAATATGTTCCTCAATATCTTCCATACTGAATACATCTTAAATCATTGCATTAATTATATATAACTCCTTCTCTGTATACTATTTACATAAGCAAATTCTTTATCATGGTATACAATACCTTCCTTATTGCACCCATGTACAATCATTTGCACTCATTGGATTTAACTCCCTCATTGTACACTGTTTATAAATGCTAATTATTTTGCACTGCGAAAATGCACCTCTGGTTAGATGGTAATTGTATTTTGTTGCTTTGTACCATACATATGCAGTGACAAAGTT
>JAOVVA010000012.1:441605-461822 GCA_028565275.1 Leiocassis micropogon | reverse complement strand
TTCAGCATTCCTTTACAATGTAGAAAGAAATAAAAATCAGGAACCATCATGGAGTTAGAAAGTGACCCCAAACTTTGGAACGGTAGTGTGTGTGTATATATATATTATATATATATACATATATATACACACACTCACACACACACACACACACACACAAATATATACTTATTATAATTTCTAAAAAAAAAAATTTTTTTAAATCTGACATTACGATTGAAATAGTTACTCAGTACTTGAGTAGTCTTTTCACCAAATACTTTTTTACTTTTACTTGAGTAATATAGCTGGCTAACTGGTATTCTGTAACATAACATAAAACTAATTTTTATTTTATTTAATTTATTTTGTTTGCATTTTTTGGCATTATGTTATAGAATTTTATTTATTTAATTTACTTCAAATTTTTACTTACTTTTTTTTCCTAATTTTGAAGTAACTGGTACTCTAGTTTAGATAGTTATTTGTAAATGGCCTATTGCTACTGTGGGGAAAAAAAACCTGTAGTTTATTCAGTAGCATTTTGTACTGCATTTCAATACTAGCATCTCAACCATACCAAAAAATTCTGCTTTGCATGAAACTTTTCATAAGCAGTAACAGGTGTTAAAAAAACATTTAGAACTTTACTACAAGTAGAGGTGAGGGAGACATGTGAACCATAAGGGAAAATATTACCAATATGATAGCAAATATACTATTATCAAAAGATATAAAATGGAGCAACATAAAAACATTTCCAAAATAAACCAATTAGCCATGACATTAACACCACCACCACCTGGTGAACTGAATAAAATTGATTATCAATTATATACTAGTTAACTGGTGACAGGATCATGGGCGCCCAAGGCTCATTTATGCCTGTGGGGACCAAAGGGTAGCCTGCCCAGTCTGATCTCACAGAAAAAGCTAATGTAACACAAATCACTGAAAAAACATTAATGTTTGATTGGATAGAAAAGTACCAGAACATTCACACCATCACAGTTTGCTATGTATTAGGTTCAACAGGCAAATAATTCAAGGTTGTTGATCTGGCCTCCAAATTCACCAGATCTCAGTCTGATCGAGCATCCAAGGGATGTGCTGGACAAACAAGTCTGATTTATGGAGACCCCACCTTGCAACTTACAGCACTTAAAGGATGTGTAACACTGTACTGTACACACCCTGGTGCTATATACCACAGCACACCTTCAGAGGTGTTGCAGAGTAATGCCTCGATGGTCAGAGCTATTTTAAGGGCGAAATGGGAACCTAAAACCTAGGTGATTTTTTAGGTTAATGGTTTTAATGTTGGGGCTGATTGGTGTACATGTTCATAATGAACAGAAACTGCAAATAAAGGTGCTGAAAATACATAATAAAAATGCATACATAATTAGGGGCATTGATTCATAGAAAAACAAAGCTAATCATTGTACCAAATCACATGTGTCAAACTCAAAACCCACTGCCTCATTCCATTAGACCTGCCCAAACCTGGAAAAATATAATGGAAAAAAAGGCCTGTAGTACATAATTACCCACCATTTTCATACTGGAGCTGTACTGAAATCTTAAGAAAGGAGTTGATGAGCATATACCACCATCCATCCAATCCACTTGTTCTGTCTGCACCACCGACACAACTGTATGCTTAATTTAAAAAAAATGGGGACAGTCAACAGCTGAAACTGATCCAAAATGGACATCCTTACGATGACCAGCCTGCTCTCTGCAAGAGCTTTTTATTTGAAACATCATACGCACAATGGCACCATGCTTTACAACAATTTGTGTCCTATGATCAAGGCTAAGACATGTGGCTAAGACATTAACTTTGTAAATATGTATATGTCGAATATTGAATCAGAAAGTACATCATATCAAACCATATATTACACGTCCATTCAAAACTAATATTAGCACAATAACAATATTCAGGGTCAGATCTGTGCTACCCTACCCTCAAGAATCTTCCCAAAATAGAAGAAAGTATTAACTAACAACATACTGTAAACAATGATAACGAAATGTTGCCACTCAATGTTATAATACAATGACAGCTTCTTATTGTTTGCCATATGTTTGTCATATCATTTATCATGCATAAAGTAGACATGGAAATGGCACTTACTCAGCATTGAAGCCATTGACATGTAAAATGCGCATCTGTTTGACTATAGTGCTTTTGCCCGATTCTCCAGCTCCTAAAGAAAAAAAAGGAGATTTAAAGCATGGGTGAAGAAAAAGGGAGATCAGTTCATTGAATAAATTGATACTGTATATACCGTTGCTACACTAATGCACTTATCTCAATGTTTCACTAGTACTTGAAAACCATCAAGGTAAAAAGTTTTCTCATTATGCCATAGGCTTGATCAGACTTCCTGCTTCATGTCATTGTCAATGGCAAAACACTGGACCCCCAATATCTCCTTTAATGGGCCTTTCCTTTAATGAAAAAATGACCTGATTTGAGCACCAAATGAGTTCTGTAATGGCAGTACAATGTATGACCTCATACTTCCACTTGCACATTACAGGGAATCGGCTGGGAAGTTTTGCTACATCTCCTGTACAGTGCTGAGATCGCTTCAAGTGGTTTCAGCCTGTTTAGGCCATTAAATAAATTCCTAGTGAATAAGTACATTTGTGTAGCTAGGCATTATATAGAGAAATAAAAGTACACTAGCACAAGTACGCTAATACTAGTCAAGCAGAAACATACACAAGCTATATAAGCTGTGAGAGAATTAAAGTAAAAGTAATAGAAACATTGTGGCTATTAATAGCATGGAAGGCATTTTGCTACCGTGGTTTGGCTTCACTTGGACTGAGGTGGTAAACAGCATTTTCAACCACCACCATTTCAAATGCAAAAATACCCATGTGAATAATGGCAGTCATCCTCCCAGTACAGTTTCAGACTTTAGAATCCAACCTCAGCCTTGTGGTTGGTGAGACTAAGGCTTATGCAAATTTTGCAGCCTAAGCAATTGTTTAGTGTTGCTAGGGGGTTGCTAGAACATTGACAGGCAGTTTGTATGTTATCACAGGAGGTTCTCAGTATGTTGTTAGGTGGTTGCTAGTGAGCAATACCACCATAAGATTTGTGGTGTCTGAAAAACATGTACTTGAATTTAACCCCGCATCCAATAGATAACTATGTCCCCCAAGCTTAGCCTCTAATCTTATCTTGAATACACCATACAGTACAGTATATTTTGTGCAAATACATTTTCTCTAGCATTTGTTGTAGCTCTTTGAGTAAATTAGCCTCCATTGTGCATTGACTGATTTGTATATAGCAGCCACCTTATTTGGAAATAGCAACCTGTTTTTAATATTTATTGAAAGTCTGACTATAATAAGTAAAGTCCCACATTTTAACTATTATGCAGTAAATTTAAAAGTAGGTTTTGCGTATTTGCAAAACTGTCAGATTTTAGTACAGTAGGTAAGATTAAATGCAACAACACTTTACCTTACACATTGTTTATAAGTTAAAAAGAAAAAAAAAATCTAAAAGTTTTACATTTTAATGAAACTGCCTCATTTACTAGTGGGTCCTTGGAGAGACACCACATGTTGGGTCAACATACACTCAATGGCAACCCAGTCAAATACCTGCTGTAATCCAACTGGCCAATGTTTTAAAGTTATCATCAAAGACTCACTTACAAATTATGAAGATTTAGTAAGGCAACTTTCAGTTCAGTTAGACTTTTGTTTCCTTACAAACTTTGTCTCTATTAATGACCATTTCCCAAATGCTGCAGATGTATTCAGAGCCTAGTTGTTTCAAGTGAATCTATGCAAATTATAACACCTAACCATCAGAAAACATTATTCTGAATAGTAACATTTTTCAAAAAAAAATAGTATGGCAGATTGTGCTTAACCCTGAAAGATGTAAAATACTGTTTAGCTCTTGTGATGTTTTCTGTGAAACTTTTCTATGAAGTTTTTCTGCTAAAAAGAGTTGTAAAATACCTTAGCAGCCTTCCCTGTGAGTGACCCTGTGAGTGAATATTTGGTGACTACTTAAATAAATAAAAGCATAGGTTGTATCCTCTTGTTATTCTTATTACATTGTCTCATGAAATACTTTATTTATTGATGCTAATTTGGGTACATGCAGAAAATGTACTTTAACCATGTAAAACGAAAGAATGACCTCATTACCACCTCTGGCTTAAATACAGAGTAGCAGCTAGACAGGTAATCCAAATAATGTTAATAATTAAATGCTATTGACTGACAGAAAGAAAGCAAGAGAGAATGAGTTTAAATGTAAAGGATGCCCACTAAAAAAAGTGATCAAATTCCATCAAAAAGAGAAACCAATCAGTAGGTATCTCACGCTCACTTGCTTGCTCACGAGAGAAAAAAAGAAAAAAAGAAAAAAAAAGAATAAGAAGAATATTTTCTGGGACATTGTATATGATTTCCAGATATCAGGGAGCTGCTCTTAACATGCAGAAGTTTCCCAGAACTTCCTGGAGAGGTGGGATGTCTATAATAGCCATATTGATCATAAACCACAGCATATTTTTTGAGTATCAAGCATCAAACAATTCTAACTCATCTAAAACCAATTGTGAAGCTGCTACAAAAATCTAAAGAATAATTAATAAAAATAAATCCTAAGTAATTGCCAAATAAGTCCAAATAACTGGCTCAGAATCAGCCAAGAAACCAATTAATTTTGCTCTGTTGGCTTCATGTTTGTTAAGTTACGGTCTAAAAACATCCTGTGTAATTCTTAGCAATGCTGAACTATAATGGCAGCCTTAGCATGAGCAGATTCATCTCTATTTAATAAGAATAAAACGTTCTAGTGCACACATCATGGAAAACCAACTTTAAAAATAAAAAATAGGGTAATGTGCTATGTAAACACTGTTAAAGTTCCATTTATTCCCGAATCATTCACTCCATAAGTGAACAATACTAAAAAGACAGCCATTTTAGCTTTCACTGCTGTGTGAATTATATTTAGAGATCACCACCAAGCCAACAGAAGTATAGGCTTATTCATTCATGCAAAACTAATTAGCAATTTTCATGCCTTTTTTTCCCCAAAGAGCACAATACAGGGCAGGAAGTTTGAATAGAAGCCTTTTAATATACGTCAGCATTAAAAGCACAGTAAAAATGGCGGTTTAAACGTTTCGCTAAAACATTTTAAGTTGTTTGCCAAATTACGTTTTATGAAGTCAAACTTTTATGAAGACCTTTGTATCAAACACATATGTGCTTTTGGAACATCCCATTCCATATTTACTCACCATTTTGTGCTTTGATAAAAACCACTCTTATTTCCACTAGATTTTAGAATGTGGCTAAGCATTAATGTCAGGCAAGAAGACCTGGGGCACAGTTAGAGTTACAACTTATTACAAAGGTGTTCTGTAGGGTTGAGGTCAAAGCTCTGTGCAGGCCACTTGAGTCACTACATGCCAACCTTGGCAAACCATGTCTTCATGGACCTTGCATTGTGCACGGGGAACTGTCATGCTGCAGCATGTTTTGGCTAGGCCATTTAGTGAGAAAAATGTGAAGAGAGGAGAAATTACATACTAAGACATCCCATACATTCATTAGCTTCCATCTTTGTGGCAATAAATTACGGAAGGCCAACACAAAGGTGTGATGATCAAGTGTAAACATTTAGGACCATAGAATGACAGGTCAGATTAATACATACATTAATTCCATTCAGTGCCAAATACGGTTCAATGGACAAAAGTTCTGATTCAAGTAGGTAAAACATGCATTAGCTTTTTCCCACTCTGCCCTTCAAGCAAATATTACTCACAGCAAACAAGTCATGTCACCAATAGTCTGGTGTAATGTAAAGATTTCCCATCCTTCAAACTGTTGTCAAACTGTTTTCCTGATGTTATGTGCTTAGCCATTTCTACTGTATCAAATGCATTATTAGCCTAAAGAGAGTGATCCAGCTTGCACCGACGTGTTTTATAACACCATAAAAACATATTTAAAAAAAACAACTTAAAATGTTGCATACCTTGTATCTTAAAAGAAACAAAATAACTAATAAAAGAGTTTTTAGATTAATTTTGAATCAAGCTTATATATCTGGCACAATAAAAATATTATAGTTAAGTAAATAACATTCCCCAATATACACTGCCTGGCCAAAAAGGTTGTCATTTCAAAATGGTCTGCATGAAGCAAAGAAAACTAAGGTGGTTGCTGAAATTGGGTTAAAAACTGTTGCATATTAAAATCTGAATGTGTGAACATAGTGCTGAGCTGTCAATTCCATAGAAGAAATCTGGTTTAAAAAAAATAATGATCAGACTGTGACCAGAGAGCACTTAAAATCTTGAAGTGAAATTAGAAGCAATTCCAACCATGATAATATGAGAATTTACACAATTGGGACTAAAAAACTGTGTGGCCATAAGAAAACCATTTGATAACGAGGCTAATTGGGGAAAATTGTTTAAATTTGCTTTGGAGAGTAAAATTGGGACTTTGGGGTAATGAAAAAAGGACATGTGGTCTGATGAATCCAGATTGACCCTATTCCAGAGGAAAAGGCACATCAAGGGTAGTGTGCAAAGCAATGCACACATCATGCGTAGTGCCTACTTGTATAAGCCTCTGGATGCAGTGTTATGATTTCTGAGCCTAGACCTGACCAGCTGAAGCAACCCCATGGTCTCAACTGGTCAGGTCTAGGCTCAGCAACATTATGTGAGAATAAAATAAAGTTGGCTGATTACTGATTACTATTCAGCCACTACTATAAGGGTAGAGCACATGAAATTAGTTATGACTTGGACATGTGTAAAGATGATTCCATAAAGGTAGCTCATCCCAAAAGTGTTCTACATTCAGTTCCAGTTATGATCAAGAAAAAGATATATAAAAACTTCATACCACTTCATTCAGCTCTCTTCTTTCCCTGATGCATCTGTCACTCTGGAAAAGGGTCACTCAGGACCCATCAGACTCATATGACCTTTATAATGCTTCACAGTCCATTCTTTATGCTTTATGCTCCATAGCAAACTGAAACTGCAAACCTTTTCCAATAAGCCTCACTGATAAGTGGCTTTCTTAAGTCTACACAGCTATTTAGTCCCACGTTTTCTTTGCATTGTGGGAGTGAAAATGCTCTTACATTCACTTTTAAACATAGCAAAGTTACACTATTGTTTTTTCACGATTTGGTTTTCCAAAGCCTTACCACGACCACAGGATATGTCTTCTGACATGGTTATTTAGGAAATGAGAAGCTACTCACTGCATCATTTAGGGTTGAATACCTTTGCGAAGTAGGTATTTGCGAAGGTGCAATTGCACACTGCTTTTCCTGAGCAAAACGTCAACAAAAAAAATCGCTGGTTTCTTGTCCATATGCAATTTTTACACAATCAAAAGAATTATGGAAGGTTGTGTGAAATGTGAATGTGTATGAATCAAAATTATAAGACTGATGAGCAAACGTCTTGCATTTTGTTCATTTTGGCATCTTGAGAATCGAAGTGGTCATACACATTATTGAATTCTGATTTTAAACACTAAACAATGCAATTATATCTCAACTTTTCATTTTGTAGCTGTTTAAGGTATTTTGGTGCCCCTTGACCTAATTCCAAAATTGTAAAATGAGCATGAATTTTATCTACCTACCATTACAGGCACTTCCGCATTATTGTGCTGGGGTTTTTCCCCTTTCATTTGTATTAGTGTAAATTCATGGAACAGGCAGCATGTTGCTGATATTTGAAAAGATTCAAACATCACTTCAGAGATATGGAATTTATACAGTTTTAAAAAGTCATGAACAATAAGGATAAACAATATTTGAAAATTAATTCAGCATTATATCCTAACAGTTAACTTTCTGGTGAAAGTATGTAATTTCCAAATTCAGCATGTTGAACAGACGAAGTGAAAAACTTCAGGTTTTGTTAACAACATGCTACAGTATGTAAGTAACTTGGGTGAGTGATGCATATCTTTTTTTCTCAAACAGCAAACTATATAGTGTGTTTTAGATTTTTCATGCTGTGTGCAGTCATGTTGATTTAAAGTTACTGTAAATTTATGCTGTCAAGAAAGAATGGTTTACTGAGTTGTGCAGTAATAGTAACAGCAGCATCACCAGTTGCAAATAATGGCAATATTATTTTTTAATATCCTTTAAATTTCCATTGTTTGTTCCATTTAACATAGTGTTATTACTATTAGGGTTGCAACATTCGTTGACATATTCAACATGTAAATATTTTGACTTCCATGGAATCCCTTGATGTGTCGTAATATTCATTTTGTGCCCAATTTTGGAATGTTGGAATATAAGATTTTTTCCCCAACATAAGACTTTAATTACAATCATGTGTGGTAATTCGTTAAAGAAACACCTAATAAAATGGTGCTCTGCGTGCTGTGTCAAAGTGAAATGGTTTACCACAGTACTCACACACAGCTCACAGAAAATCTTAAATGAAAACACCTTGTTCTCTCTGAGAAAGCAGCCTAAGTATGTACTGTATTAGAATGAATTTAGTCTGTTGGTGGATGCCTTTATCAATTGAGTTTCAGGAAATAACCCAATTAATATTAAATTTAAGTTAGAAACGGTTGCTTCCTACATAGACTTCATGTTAAAATAAGTGATAAATGTATCCGTTCAGTAACTAGCCTTACTGGGAGAATTCCAGTTGATATACACTGCCTGACACACATTTCATTTCAGTTCATGTGTGAACTGAATTAATTCCTCATGCAACCAGTTTGAGTCCTGAAATATGCCTCATAATGCCACATAATGTTACAAAGCCTAGAGCTGACCTGAAGCAACCCCAGATCATAACGCTGCTTCCAGAGGGTTGTACAGTTTCCACAATGCATGATGGGTGCATCGTTTCATGAATTTCCCTTCTTACCCTGACATACCCATCACTCTGGTATAGGTTCAATCTACTGTAAATGAACATCAGATCGCATGCCCTTTTGTCATTACTCCAAGGACCAATCTTTATGTGCCCAAGCAAACTGAAGTGTTTTTCTGATTAGCGCTTTTCTTATGGCCACACAGCTGTTTTGTCCCAATTCTGTGGCTTTCTCATTAAGTGTATGCAAGAAAATACTCTTACTTTCACTTTTATACATGCTATGGTTTTTCCTGTTGATTTTTACCTATTTACAATTTCACCTAATGCTTAAGTGACCTCCATTCATAATTTTCTTTCCACCACATTTCTTGCACAAAGTTGACAGTTCAGCACTATCCTTCTGTTTTTTTTTAATAATACCTTAACCTAGTTTCAGCAATTTCAAATATCTTATTTTCCTTGCTTGATGCGGAACAATAATTTGACCCTTCTTAAAAGGTGACTTTATGTTGTTGTATTTTTTAGCCAGTCAATGTATGGTAAAATGTAACAGATTCAATATTGTGGGTATTTTTTTGGTCTGACAAGGCAAAAAAGTTTATTCATAATACAGTGAATATATACATTACTGTACTATACAGCTTCACAGGCATATTTCCATATGCCTGCATCGTCCTCTTGTGTGAAATCGCTAATAAGAATATATAAGTAGTACACACACCTGAGAGCTAAAATGGTTCAGTCTTGACTCTTATTCATAAATAAAAAGGCAGAAGCCATTATGTGCCTAGTTTAAAATAAAGGAAAGAAAAGGAGAAACCGGGCAGAAAATAAAGATCTCTTTTTATGAGTATGTCGTCACGTAACTTGCGTAGTATATTAGGCAAATATAACACATATGTTTAACCTGCCTTGCTGTGTTGCTAGTTCACATAATCTTGTCATGATGTTAACTTTGCTAAGGCAAAAGGTTTTTTTTGTTTGTTTGTTTGCAGAACCCTGAAGGGGAGCTCATCACTGAGCAAAAATTACAGAAAAAGTTAAAACACAGAACAGAACTTAAAGCCATGCAATCAGCAAATCAGTCTAAAAAACTGACAGATACACTGTGATTATATTTACTACAAAAACATAATGCAAACCAACGGAGTAGGAAATAATATATATATATTTTTTTTATTTATAGTAATACATACATTCTATATACAACTTTTACAAATATGTAATACAAGTCTAAACAGGTGTTATACTGTATATATACACACACTATAGAATAGTAAAATAATCAAGAGTCAAACCAGGATTTGTAGTGAAATTAGTGAAATTTCCTGTGAATGAAGTCATTAAACAAATTGTAGCAACACCCACATAAATAAATAAATAAATAAATAAAATTCCCTCCCTCTGTCCCCGTCCCTTATATGTGTTTCACAGAGTTATGAACCCTAATACTTGAGGATTAATTGCTGGACCGTCTGAAGCTGGACCGAATTTGCTGGGACCCCTACTCCTAAAAAGATTGGTGATGGTTATGAAGGCTCTTTATTTGTAAACAATTCCTTTTCTGTAGAGTGGTACATTTTAAATAGTTTGGAAAGATGTCTTCTTACTCTTACCAGAGTGATGAGCAGCAACACTTTTTTTGGAAGTACTAGCTTACGTCCTTTTTTTCATTCATGTAGTTATACATACAAGTGCTCCAGAAGACCAAACTGGCAAAAGATCTACTTTTAGGAGTACAGTGGAACTTCGGATTGTGAGTAACACAGTTTGCAAGCGTTCCACAAGACGAGCAAAAGATTTTAATAAATTTTGACTTGAAAAACAAGCAGTCTTGATTTACGAGAACAAAGTATTATCAAGGATCATGTAGCGCGCATGCACTTCTTGTTTTGACGCAAAGCGTCACATGATCACAACTAAGCCAATGGTTATTCTCTCTCTCTAGAGCTGCAGAATTGTGGGTAATTGTCTCCCATGCTCTGCCTTGGCAGAATAGAAAACATCTGTGCGTGCGCGTACTACAACACTGTGACCACGTGTGTGCACGTGAAGCATCTTTTATTTTGTTTGTATGTGTGTGTAGGACGACTTTCTCTTACTCTCTCACACTGGTGTGTGACACCGCACACACCAGTTTACCGTTAGAGACTCTTAAAAACTCTTATAAACTAAATGCATTTCATGGAAATTTGAAGAAAGCTAAAGTCAAGAAAACCCTAACCCTAACCGAAAAAAGGTCATGTAGTCTGATGAGCGCATCAAGGTAAGAAGGGAAGCAAATGAAGCGATGCAGGGAGCAAAGCACCCACTGTACAAGCCTCTGAAGGCAGTGTTGTGATCTGGGGTTGCTTCAGTTGGTCAGGTCTAGGCTCAGTTCTGTAACAACAAAATGAAGTCAGCTGATGACCTGAATGTACTGAACAACCAGGTTATACCACCTATGGAGTCTTTCTTCCCTGGTGGCATGGGTATATTCCAGTCCTAAAAGAAGAAGCATGAGGAATCATTTTTACACATGAACTGGCCACCACATTGTGTGCTGTAATCAAAGCTAAAGGTGAGTAAGCTTAGAGAGTGCAACTTGTGCATGTGTGTGTATACCATGTGGGGGGTTGGGAGGGGAGATCTCATGAAGAGGAGACGTTTATTTTCAGATAAACGTTTCCAATTCAGATTGGAGCTGTTATGAAGGCTTTACAGAGCATAAGTAGCAGATACATCTCAACATCAACTGTTCAAAGGCGATTACTGCATATTTTGGAATGCCTTCAGCATTGTTTTACACGGTACTGTAGATAGAAATAAAAATCAAGAAAGACAATGGAATTAGAAGGATTTCAAACATTTGACTGGTGTGTGTGATAATGTTTAAATACTGGCCATTGAGAATCCCAGAAAACTATAAGCATCAATTGTACAGCTGATGGTTGATAGATTTTTTTTTCCTGGTCGGTGATTGAGGATGTTTCCATTCCATACTTTTCCATTCACTCTCAGATTCATAGTGATGAATCAATGTCTTGTCACCAGGAACGATTCTCTGCGAGTCCTTGATAGTCCTTGAACTTCTCCATCCATACACACACTTCTTTGCAATAAAACACAGTCTCCAAACTGTGCTCCAATAAATAATGCCACCACCACCATCCCACAAAAAATAAATCACTGCACTAGGGCTGAAACGATTCCTTGAGTAACTCGAGTAATTCGATTTCAAAAAATGATTGAGGCAAAATCTTCTGCCTCGAAGCTTCTTTTAATTAATTTTAAAAGCTTGCATTATATTTTTTGTGCAATTATTTGTTTGTAAATATTGTTAAAGGTCACATGTACATCCTGTACTACAATAATATTGCATGGGTCAGTGTATGCGTGTACATACTTCAGGGACATAACATTCACTTGCTGCCTACCCACTTCCAGGTGCCATTGGCACAAGACATTGTAACTGTAACAAGGACCAAATTGTGACAGCTAAACTACTGGTTCAGTGCAACTTCAAAATTGCAGGTCTTGTGGGATTGGACCGGTCTGCAGTGGTCAGGACATACCAAAAGTGGTCCAAGGAAGGAAAACGGTGAACCAGGGAAAAGGTTATGGGCAGCCAAGGCTCACTGATCCATATGGGGAGCAAAGTCTGATACCATCAGTACCATCAGTATCAAGTTATGATAAAACTGGTTCTCATGAGGAACATCTCCAGGTAAGACCAGACCAAGGAATCTTGTTCCTCACAGTCCAAGAGTCCTTCTGTACTTTTTTGCAAGCAGGCTTTTGTGTGTTTCGCACTGAGGCTTTTATCTAGCTACTTTGCCATAAACCCCAGATTAGTGGAGGCCCTTCTCCACCAAATGGTCAGTTTGGCCAAGTGACAGCTTTATATGTATAAATGATACCCCAAATTCTGGTCTACTGACTCATATGCAGCTACTGGGCCTAACAAAAAGTTTCTGGTATATAGCAAAAATGTATCATTTTGCTTACTTGTGCTTCTACAGTTGTGGTAGAATGAAAATACACCCTCCTTCAATACTATGTTTTTATTTTTTAGGGCTTAAATAAGAATATTTTTTATTCTCACCAACTTCAATAAAAATTTTTTAAAGAAGATGAAAAAATTAAACGACAGTAGATTTCAATACTTAATCTTGTTAGTTCCCACCTAAACCTGAAGGACAGTGAACTTATTCCTATCACACCAACAAACACAAATAGCATGGCTAATTGCTAATTATTTGGAGGTACTCCAGCCACACCCATTGCTAACAGTGGAGCGGATCTCATTGAAGAGCATGGTGTCTACACAATACACAGTCACAGGATGCCACATTTCACTTCTGCACTGTTAGATATAGCTGTGAAATGGAAGCTTCTAGGTCCAACATGACCTCAGCCACAAAGCAGTACATCACACAATCTCACATAGTGGGGTTGCCATGTGCTGTCCCATCATTGTTGCATCACTCACTACACACAGTAGCTCTGAACAGCCTCTGGAAGCAACCTCATCACAAGAACTGTGTATCTGGAACATTATGAAACAGGCTTCCATGGCTGAGCAACTGCACACAAGTCACACAAAACCAAGCAGAATCTATACAGATTTGCCCCTATTTTATATCAGTCATTTTAAAATCACCTGGAAGTTCAGCCTGATCAGCTGGCTTCCAGACAATCTGGATTGCCTTCTGACTTGTCAGAAGTTTTGGTTAGCTGTCTTGCAGAGTGTAAGCACAACCACAGTTTTTCCACAATTCCACATGAATTTACTTTAATGTATAAACTTCAATCATTCTTTTTAAAGGTAAATTGCAGGTTAATTTGTTTTATTTTTACTTTACAGCAGTGATTCCGTTAGTGTGCAGCACGTGTATGTCATTAGCGATGTTCCTTGTTAATTTTCCCGATAGAACAGTCTTTTCGTTAATGTGTGTGTGTGTGTGTGTGTGTGTGTATCCCTAATGTGCTGAGTATTATAAATGGAAGGACTTGTACAAGTATGTGAGCCATGAATTGTAGACCTGTCACCATGTCAAAGACTCTTCCCAGAGTATTTGGATCTTGTTTCCTTTGTAATGTCCTTCAGATCCAAATAAAAGTATTGTGTGTGTGTGTGAAACTCAAATAAGAGAGGAGGAAGGGTTACTGTGTAAGACAAGAAGAGGGAGAGGGGAGGGTCTGATTCTTCCTCCCCTCTTTAGCTTCACACACAAACACACACACAGCGCCTGCGAGCATAAATGGAAACATTTATCTATCTAGATTTATTTAATACTTTTTTTTAAAGGTAAAGTGCAGGTTAATTTGTTTATTTTTACTTTATATTTTGTATTAATTTTTTTTTTTGGGCTGTGGAACAAATAATTTGAACTTTGATTTACGAGTGTTTTGAGATATGAGCCTGCTTCCGGAACGAATTATGTTCGTAATCCAAGGTTGCACTGTACGTCCAATTTTTTGCTTCCCTGAATCTACACAACCATTTTTGTTCCATACTCTCTTCTGGTTTCTTTTTTAGTTGTTGTTTGATTCCAAAGAAAAATTTGCAACTCTGCTTTGCTCTGTTTTGACACACAGAACTGCCTTCAGATCTCTGTAAACCGTGTTTAAATCACATTTTATTGGCTTGTTACTTTAACGTACTTGTTTGTTTAATTTTATTGTTTACGAACAAACCAACTTAGGGGTTCTGTTTAAGAATATAATGTGAGCATGCACATTAGGCCCAGTCGCTGCAACGTACAGTCTGAGAAGAGAGGTCGTAGCTTCATGCGGTGTGGGAAAACGGATTTAAACATATAGTGCAAGTTAATAATCTGTCTTCCCAGTTTAAGATCACTATGCTCAATGCCAAGCATCAGCTAAAGTGTGTAAAGCATACTATGACTACTGAGTAGTGGAAACATGTTTTCTAGAGTAATTATCCTTTATCACTGTGTAGAAATCAGATTGATGAATATAGGGTTGGCAGATGCCAGAAGATCTCTCTCTCTCTCTCTTTTGGAACAAATAATACCAATATTAAAAAGTTAGGCAGTGAAGGAATAATGGTCTGGGGATGTCTGTCAAGGTTTGGAGCAAGGCCTATTATCTCCAGCAAAGAATCATTTTAAATGCTGTACACTTTGTTGCAACAGTCTGTGGAAGGTGCATAAAGTGTGGGACATGATGACATGGAGATGTGGAGTAACTCCAGTGGTCTGAATAGAGCCCTGACCTCACCCTTGCTTTATCCTTAGGATGAAATGTAATGCTTACTGTGCCCCAAGCATCCATGCCCAACCTGACTAATGGTCTTGTGGCTAAAAGGGGTGAATTACCACAGTCAGATTCCAAATCCTAGTAGAAAGCCTCCCATCAAAAAGAATATTTACAAACGCTTTAAAGACAATACTCTTACGAATGCATGATACTGCTACAATGGGAAAAGCTGGCAGATGGTGACAGTATTAAAGCTCAGAATGCACGCGCATCTTTATTTCTATATTCGAACATCGTCAAGAGAGTGATGCAGCTGGTTATCTATGCAGATAAAATTCACTGTAAACACAACAACAATTCACACTCACACACACACACCTGAGTCACCTCAGACAAATTAGGTCATAAGAAATCCATCAGCATTTGATCAGGATAAGAAAAAGATCAGTATAAACATTTTTTACAGCAATAAACATTGCATTTGAAAAAACCTACCTAACAGCAGTAGCCGATGGGTTGCTCTGTATATCTGTTTGTCTTTCTGTAACTGTTTCTCTATCTTTTTGTTTGCTTCTCTCTGGGCCTTCTCTTCATTACGCTGGTCTTCTGTTTTACTGTTGCCCAAACAGCCCATCTTCCCAATGTCCCAATAAAAAAATGTTTTTTTTTATTCCTGTGGATGTGGGATGACAGTATAAACAAATAGCAAATAATCCTTGATTGGCACGTATTCAACTCCCAAGCATTGGGAATTCTGACATATGTGTGTTCATATGCACATTCCGTAGAAGAACAGCACACGGGGACGGATGAAGCAATCGTTTGAAGGGATGAAGGGAGCAGTATGGAAGCTATGCCTTTGGGTCAGCGCTCAGGAGGAGCTTTAGGCAAGAAACGGAGGGCTTGTGATGGTGGTGAAAACATCAAGGCCGGCCTACACACAAGGCCGAGTCCTCCCGAGCTTTTTGGTGCAGTAATATCCGAGTGGTAGGTTTACACTCAGAGTTAGATGTGTATGCCTCCACGGCGTTACATTTAAGTCCTTGTCTTTCTGTTCCAGAAATCCGATAGGGACTTAACACATTTCTCTTCTGCAATCCATAGTCGCTTCCCTAAAATGACAGTCGCGGCCGGCACTCCTTGCAAAACCATCGATAACTTTAGGTAAACGGGTTTTATTTTCTGTTATTCTATCGCATCCGTTCACCGACACACCAAAGACGGGAAAGGGGATATACAAAGGTTTTTAAAAAACCTGAAGAGATAAATATCTTCCCGAAAATGACGGCCTGCGGTTCATTCCGCCTCGAGCCGTGGCCGACATTAGGCTTCAAAATAAAAAATAAAAAATTAAAAAGCCCCCGGTATGAAATGATGTGTCAGAGAGGGTTCTTTTGTATGAAATCCGAAAGGTAAAGAACTATTTTCCTCTTGCTCTGCAAACCGATGGCTTATGTAGCTATTCAAATCAAAAGAGGCGGTTTTGTCCTCTCCGTTAGCTGCTGTAATTTGAATTTCTCCTCACATCCGTAGGCTTCGCTAACGGAGCGCACGCGGCACACGCAGCTGTTTCGAACAACGTAATTCTGCGATCATTTTCAATGCATTCTGTAAGCAGAGTCCGCTGTCAGCGTGCGCTTTGTATTACCCGTTTTGAATTCGACTTGCTGAAAGACAGGGTTACACATGTGCGTTTACAGCCGTGAAGAAAACATGTTTAAAAAGAAAAATACCGCAATGACAGCAAGCTCTTGACGGATGCTCGTGTGTCCCTTCTCGGATGAACGCGATCGGATCCGCTCGTCGATAGTATTTTTGGCGATTTTCCCCTTTCTCAGTGAATCGTACATTGAGCTAGATGGTGTTGGAGAAATGGGTGGGGCAAACAGCTCTCATTGAACCCTGTGTACGGACCGCGGCTAATCACATGACACTCACCAAACGTCAGCAAGCGTTGCTTCTGCGGACCAAAGGCGCCCTCTTTAAACATACACCGCCGTACAGTGGAGCTTTTTTATATACTGTATACTGTACATACTGACTTGAGTAATACCGAAATGTAGGTATAATGTTACTTGACACCACTGAGGCTGAAGCAGTTCTAGAAGAGAATAATAAAAAAAAAACAATACAGACGATTATATCGGTGTTCTCTTTTTTTAAATTAATTCGCTGGTGAACAGAATTTAATAAGCTAAACATTTGTAAATATATCGTGAAAATATATTTTTTCGGCCTTGCGCTATCACTTACTCACACACTCTCTCTCTCTCTCTCTCTCTCTCTCTCTCTCTCATTTTAAAGCGTAAACTCATCTGTCCTGGGAAACTTTAACTATACAAGGCGCTTATAACCGAGTGTTAAATAAACGTCTCCTAAACATATCACCACATCAACGATCACGTTTTACTTTATTAAACAACAAAACGACTTCCCTTAAGAGTTTGTTCCTGTGAAAATGCTTTTGCTACCAATGTGAAAAGGGCACTCTAAATACTAATGTACTAATGTGCTTTAAATACTAATGTATACTTGTGTTTTATATTTGCAAAAAGTATATTTTAAAGAAATGCATTTTCAATTTTATTTTAGTATAGGGTATGTAAAATTTCTAAACATAATAAAACTTGCTTCAACAGACAGAGTCAGCACATAGCATGTGTGTAGCGTATTAAATCCAAATCAAAAGGTATTGTTTTAAGAAGATATATACATAGTCAGCCATAAAATGTATACACACTTCAGGAAAAGAATAACTTGTATAATTATTTTAATACTATTGCTATATATAATGATAATAATATCATAACATTATTAATATACATCTCACTATTTTTCTTTTCCTGAAGAGTGTATCATTTTTTTTGGTTGACTATATATTTTCTTAAAACAATACTTTTTTATTTAATATGCTATACAGAAATACAGTTAAGTTAATGTATTCCTTCACATACTGAAGCATATTTCAACAACAATATATTAAATTGTTAATGCAACTACTTCACACATTGGCGCACACATAACATTAGAGTAAACATTAGAGTAAACTTAACTGATAGCATGGCTTGTTTAAGGCCATTGGAAGGCCTGGGTTCAGTTCCCACCCAATGCCCAGACCCCAGCGACTGGATGCAGTACCAGTCCCAAGCCTGGATAAAATGGAAGGGGTTGTGTCAGGAAGGGTATCTGGCGTAAAACCTATGCCAAGTTGTATGCTGATCAGATGGTTCGCTGTGGCAACCACTTAATGGGAGCAGCCGAAAGACCAACAACAGCACAGTTTGTTTTAATACAGTTATGTTTGAAGGTACACTTAACAATATAAAATGTAACTTTTGCTTGAATGCTTGAAATCAGCATTCTCGTCTAGTCTAGAAGTCTAGTCACATATAAATATGTTGAGGTATATGTAAGTGTAGAAATATAGTCACATATAAATATGTTGAGGTATATTTAATATGTACTGTATGTTCATCCTTTTAAAATGTGCTTTGTGATGCTTTAAACATAAAGTATGATTAATTTGAATTTAAAACAAGAGATCCAAGGTCATCCATCAGCCCATAGTGTACAATGTTTGCATCATTAAAGCAAATAAAATAAACATAAATAGAAACTTCAACTATTTTTTTTTCTTATTGTTACTATTTTTTTTTTTTTTGCCTCACTTTACTTGAATAATTCTACCAGAATGAACAATTAAAACATATGCTTATTTTTGGTGCATCCTCATTTAAAAATGTTGTTTGTTGAAACTATTTCGTCTTCATTAATTTGTCTCACATAACTAGTTTGTAGGGATAGTGCCTCTTGAACTACAACCCCAATTCCAAAAAAGGTGGGACAGTGTTGAAATTGGCGATTAAAACCAAAAAAGAGTCATCTATAAAATCTCTTCACCTTGTACTATATTGAGAATTTTACAACTCATTATTTGATGACCTATCATGTGAATTTAATTGTTTGTGGAATATACTGTATGCATTCTGTTGCTACAGTATATGGTATCTGGTGGCTTTTTTTTATTTTAATAACACTTTTAAGCATTTGGCCACTGAAAACACCTGTTGGTCAAGTTTAGCTGGTGGAAGTTTCCCCATTCCTTTACTATTCAGGTCTTTCGCTGTGCAATTGTACAGGCTCTTTACAATGCACCACAGATTCTCAACTGAGTCAGGCAGGCCAGTCTAGTACTCATATTTTGTGTTTAGCAGCCATGCATGTGTAATCCGAGCAGAATGTGGTTTGGCATTGTCCTGCTAGAAAATACAGGGATGTCTTGAAGGAAGATGTTTGGATGGCAGCATATGTTGCTCTTAAAAGAACCTATTTTTGCATCAATGGTGCATTCACAGTTATGAAATTTACCCATGCCACAGGCACTGGCACAACCCCATACAATGACTGATGCTGGCCTTTGGATTTAAGGCTGATAATTGCTTGGATGGTCATTTTCCTCTTTGACTCTTTGACAAAAAACTATTTGAAATGTTGACTCTTTGGACCACAGAACACATTTCCTATGTGCCACTGTCCATCTTAGACCAGAGAAATCTTTGAAACCTCTGGACAGCATTGATCCATAGATTCCTTAAGCGTTAGGATGCATTTATATTCAAATTCACAAATGGCGTTATTGGCTAAAGGTTTCCCAAGTGTTCCCAAGCCCATATCATGATATCCAGTATGCCAGTATGACTATTTTTAAGACAGTGATATCTGAGGGATCAGAGATCATGTGTATTCAGATATGATGATATTGTCTATTGAACTTTGGGGAGTGTTATTCTAAAAGTATTTTATAATTTTCTAGTTCATCTGTTGGCAAATTGGTAAGTCTGACACCATTCTTGCTCTATGGACAAGACCTTTCATTTAAACTACTTGTATACTATAACATAATTGTAGTTTACCTGTTTAACAGCACTTTCTCATCACCTTGTAATTTGTACTGTCACATTGTTATTATTCTTAAATTGGCCCTGTCCCAACTTTTTGGAGCATATTGCAACCATCGGATTTGAAATCAGTGTTGTTGTTGTTGTTGGTCTTTCGGCTGCTCCCGGCACGGGGTCGCCACAGCGGAATACCCAGTCTGCACTACAACTTGGCACAGGTTTTACGCCGGATGCCCTTCCTGACGCAA
>JAOVVA010000012.1:385819-400949 GCA_028565275.1 Leiocassis micropogon | reverse complement strand
AAGTGGACTCCAATTAAGCTGCAGAAACATCTCAAGGATGATCAGGGGAAACAGGATGATCAGGGGAAACAGGATGCTCCTGAGCTCAATTTTGAGCTTCATGGCAAAGGCTGTGAATACTGATGTACATGTGCTTTCTCAATTTATTTAGTTTTAATATGTCAGAGTCAGTGAATTATTCAATGTTCATTGTTGTCATGGGATTTATTATTTATTTTTTTGTATCACAAGGTTTTTATATTCTAGAAAGATAATGTAGTTGTCTTCTTGGTATTTTCGCACAGTTCACTTTCTATTTTGCTTTGATTATCATTAATTATGAAAAAAGTCCAAATTACTGTCTTCTGTTAATGTCATACATTCACTTACATGACGGCACACACCAGGTTTGTAATATAGCATGGTATCAGATGTTGCTACTGGAACATTTTTTTCAGTATGAATGAGGAAATACAGTATTGGATGAATACCATATTCATATCAGTATCAAAGCATCCCTTGTTGTTTGTAAATAATAGCATGGCTGTATAATAAGCACATAAGACATAATATAGGTCAAACTTGCAAATAAGCTAGCTAACAGTAGCACTTTATTAGGAATAATTGGGCAATTAATACTCATTAAGGTAATTATCTAATTAGCCAGTCCTGCATCAGCAATGAATTACATTTCCATTGGCTTCCATAATGTTCACACCTGGTACTGTATTTGAATGAGGAATAAGTGATCCCTGTGATTTTGAACATGGTATGATTGATTGAGCCAGAAAGTCGGGTTTGAGTATTTCTGTAACTCCTGATATCCCGCAGTGGGCAGAGGATCACCAAGACTGGCAAAACATAGTCTGGTCTGATGATTCTCCTCAGGCACACTGTTTATACGGTCCCATGGATCCAGCCTGCCTTATAACCACTGCCCAGGCTTGTTTGTAATAATGTATAGAATGTTTTTGTGGAATGCTTTGGGACAAAAATACCAACCGATCATTGTTGGACTGCCGCAGCCTACTCGAATATTGTTGATATTTTAATGGCTACTTCCAACCTGATAAAGACCCTGCCACAAAATAAAACTTGTTTCAAACTTGTTGCATAGCCATAATAAGTTCAATCTGCCCTTTCCAGTCTGATTTGAAGCCATTTTAAAAACCCTTCAGATTTGTTTAATTAGAATTTCACATTGAATCTGCATGAATTGCATGATGCACTTACGTCAGCGTCTCATAGTAATGTTTCTGAGAACTTTTTATAACCAATTGAGGCTGTTTTGAAAGCAATTTGAGGTCCTTTCTAGGATTAGCATAGTGTTTCTAAAAAAGTGCATCCTCCTTAATTAGCTACAGTATAATGATATAATGCAAGTAATATGAAATATACATGCTACACCACATCTATTTAATAAGGGCATGATGTATGGAGCTTCCTACCTTTTTATACTTATAAACACTTTTTATAATAGGCTTTACCATTTTTTGTATTTGTGTATGATTAAAAACTAAAATAGAATTTGAATCATTTTAAGATACAATGACTGCTTATAGGCCTAAATGCAAAATAAATAAAAATAATAAAAAAATTCTAAAACCATACACCTTACATGTTTTCATCAAGAAAACAAAGACTGCAAAAGGATTACTGTAATTACAACACAGCTCAGATCAAATTAGATATGCAGTCATCAATTGACCATGACCAGTGATCAGCTGATTAGCCTTAATGTAGCTATAGTTCATTCTGTGATGATTGCGCATATACCTTTGAGTAATACAACAAAAACACGTGCACTCTATCATCCAATGATCATGAGTTTGAATCCAGCCATCTGTTGTTGGCTCTCGTAGGGAATGGGGTGCACTCTCATGTCAGTCATAGCAGCATCAGACAATCACTGCATCTGCACTTTATCCTCACCCCATAATGCTGTGTGCAGCAGTTAAAGAAGGACATGTCCTCATGTCTCAGAGGACACATATGATAGCCTTCACTCTCCCTGTCGAATTTTCATTTTATTTGTACAACAAAAAGCTCTGGCAGTTGTTTTTTTAAGAAAGGTAAAGATTATTTACAGTGCCTTGCAAAAGTATTCATACCGCTTGACCCTTTCCACATTTTGTCATGTTATAACCACAAACGTAAACGTATTTTATTGGGATTTTATGTGATGGACCAACACAAACTGGCATATAATTGTGAATTAGAAGGAAAATGGGTTTCAAAATTTTTGACTAAAAAAATATCTGAAAAGTGTGGCGTGCATTTGTATTCAGCCACCATGAGTCAACAGTACCTTGTAGAACCTTCTTTTGCTGCAATTACAGCTGCAATTCTTTTGTGGTATGTTTCTACCAGTTTTGCACATATAGATAGTTACATTTTTGCCCATACGTCTTTGCGAGGAGATGGAGAACATCTGTGAACAGCAGTTTTCAAGTCTTGCCACAGATTCTCAATTGGATTTAGGTTTGGACTTTGACATGGCTTTTGTAACCCATGAATACGCTTTGATCTAAACTATTCCATTGTAGCTCTGGCTGTATGTTTAGGGTTGTTATCCTGCTGGAAGGTGAATCTCTGCCCCAGTCTCGAGTCTTTTGCAGACTGTAACAGATTTTTTTCAGGTTAGTCTTCCAACCACACATGATGTATTGCAGTTTGGCCAATAAATTCAGTTTGATCTCATCTGCCCAGAGCAACTTCTTTCACATGTTTGCTTTGTCTCCCACATGGTTTGTCACAAACTGCAAATCAAGACTTCTTCAACAATGGCTTTCTTCTTGCCACTCTACCATAAAGACCAGATTTGTGGAGTGCATGGTGGCCAGATTCTCCCACCTGCGCTGTGGATCTCTGCAGCTCCTCTGCAGTTACCTCTTGGCTGCTTCTCTGATTAATGCTCTCCCAGGGTGACTTGGCTGTAAGTTTAGGTGGATGGCCATGTTAGCAGTTGTGTTGTTCAAGGTTTGCAGTTATACTCTTTCAGTTTTTGGATGATGAAGCACTGCTTCGTGAGATGTTCAAAGCTTGAGATATTTTTTCATAGCCGAACCCTTCTTTAAACTTCTCCACAACTTTATCCCTGACCTGTCTGGTGTGTTCCTTGGGCTTCATGCTCCCTAAACCTTCATAGAACAGCTGTATTTATACTGTGATTAAATTACACACAGGTGGATTCTTTACCCTAGGTGACTTCTGAAGGCAATTGGTTCCACTGAATTTTAGTTAGATATTAGAGTAAAGGGGGCTGAATACAAATGCACACCACACTTTTCAGATTTTATTTGCAAAAATAATCGAAAACCATTTATTATTTTCCTTCCATCACACAATTATGTGCCACTTTGTGTTGGTCTATCACATGAAATCTCAAGAAAATACATTTACGTTTGTGGTTGTAGCGTGACAAAATGTGGAAACGTTTAAGAGGTATAATTATTTTTGCACTGTAATCTGTTTTCTTAAATGCATATCACTGAATTTTCCATTAAAGTTACAACATTTTTGTATGCTGTCAATTTTAGTTCTTACGACAAAATTGAAAATCAGTAGCAGCCAAAATTGGTATCTTGTCAACAGTTTATTCAGAATTTTTTTAAATAAATATTAACACTATAAACTGAATATTGAATTTGCAATAAGCAATACAGGTATGTCCAAGCTGTAGTTGAACCTCAAATGTGATGTAGTGCAACCAATAGGTAGAATTAGTTAGAAGTTATGTAGAAGTTGTGCTGTGTGAGATTAACAGGCCCTTCATTATCATATGGGTAAGAAAATACAGATGTACATTTTATTGATAAGTGCCTAGAGGATAATAAACATAATGATAAAAAATTATTAATGGCATTGAATTGATTTCTTGAATTGTACATTATATAAAACTTTTCATTTGATCAGTCATGACATTTTTATTTGTCCGTTATTGACACAAGGAATGCAGTTGTGGACAAACATCATTTGCTCACACCATAACACTAATCATCTGTCTTTCTTCATACCTATAGTTCCGTGCCCTTGCCCCTATGTACTACAGAGGCTCAGCTGCAGCCATCATTGTTTATGACATTACAAAAGAGGTACAAATCATTTCTTTATTGTTTATAGTAAAGATATTTGACCAGAAAATCTCTGAAAATATTTATAAAATGCATGTAATATAGTGTGATGAATGTGGATATATTTTCATGATCATTTTAATATCAAAATAAAAACAAAAACTTGAAATATTTGACTTTTCATGCAATGAATCTAGAATACATAAGGGCTTCACTTATTAAATCAAATTCTGATAATTTTATTTTTTCACTTAACTTCATTGATTTCATTGACTTTAACTAAGATAAGAACTTTTCGCTCAATACTTTGTTATATACCCTTTGTATTTTGGCCCATTCCTCCATGCAGATCTCCTCTACTACAGCTGCCGCTGGGCAACACCCCAATCAAATACATCTACATCATCCTGTAGAAAAAGCAAGAAAACACAGTAGTGACTTGTGAACATCTCTGTAAAAGTCAGAACCTGAACCCTGTGGCGAAACCTGAAAATGACAATAAAAATGAAAATGACGCTGCCCATCTAACCTTGATTAAGCTTAAATGAAAGTGTGCCAAGCTTATAGCATCATTCACAGAAGACTTGAGACCATCAATGCTTGTGTGTAGAATTTTGAGGGGGGGGATGTTAATCCATTGTGATTAATCCATCCAAGTGTCCCATGTTGTGTAACACATCTTCATCGAAATATATAAACAGTATAAAATGGGAAACTAGTGCGTTAATATGGTGTTCAATCCCTTGGGGTTACACACAGGATAGTGCCTTTGATCAGAGTTTTTTCGGGAGGGGGCTTTA
Source organism: Leiocassis micropogon (assembly GCA_028565275.1). NCBI lineage: Eukaryota > Metazoa > Chordata > Actinopteri > Siluriformes > Bagridae > Leiocassis > Leiocassis micropogon. The sequence continues at coordinate 396,097 of JAOVVA010000012.1, read as the reverse complement.
TGATTCATCCTTGTTTTAGAAGATAGTTAACTTGAACAAAAACAAATTGAACGGTTCAGAGGTGATTTGGAAAGATTTGGAAGTTACTAAGGAGATAAAGTGTCGTTTAAGAGCATTGTGTGTTTTCTTGCTGAAAGTGCTTCTGTGTCAGGTTGTGGGTTTTGGCAGGTAGTGGTGAAGCTGCTCTTGCCTCTTTCCAGTATTGCAGACCTTACCGGCCTGCTTCCACCCATGCTGGCGACCAACTATTATTTAATGATTGGTAGAATACATGTGACATGGAGTGATACATATAGGGAAACACTCTAGTGCTGTTATGCTCTATATCAGCACTCATGGAATGCCTCTCATCCAGTCAGAATACTTGGTTGGTAAAATGTTGTACAGTATAATGTGGCATAATGCATGATTTTTCTTCCCCTCTCTCTCAGGAGTCCTTTCTAACTTTAAAGAACTGGGTAAAGGAGCTTCGTCAGCATGGACCACCTAACATAGTGGTGGCCATTGCAGGCAACAAATGTGATCTTTCTGATGCCAGGTAAATTTTCCTATTTCCCCTTGGCCTGCATAGATGTGAGCTAGCCTGCTTACTCTCGCTAGCTAAATAAAAAACCTGTGTAGAGAACAAAACTCTCATGTTTTTTTTCAACAATATTTTTATTGATTTTAAACAGGGATGTAATAAACATGTAGTGTTCCAATGCACACATTATAAACCCCTTATAAACCCCCATACCTCCCACCCCACCCATCTCTTACTCCAAGCCAGCCTTACGTGTCTAAAAAAGGCTAGACACCAGGCATATTTAAAGAATGGAAATGAAAGGAAAGAAACAAAAAGATGGAGCTGAAAGTCTGGGTTTTTATTTAAAAAAAGAAAAAAAAGAGGAGGGGAAATTTCAAGTCTGAATCACGGATTGAGTAGTGAATCCAGGGACAAACAGGACATAATATCTCTGAGCCACTGGGCGTGAGTGGGTGACGTGGCATCCTTCCACCTAAATAAAAGAGAACGCCTGGACAGGAGTGTTGCAAAAGACAATAAATGCCGTTTAGCTGGAATTAGACGCTTATCTTCCTCTCCAGTGATGTCAAAAAGAGCAATCAGAGGGTCTAGTTCAAGATTGCATTTCAATATGTACGACAAGGTTGGGAAGACTTTTTTTTTTTTTCAGAGTTTTTCCAAATTTGGGCATGTCCAATACATATGAATAAGAGACGCCCCTCCGCTTTTACATTTATCACAGCAAGGATCAAGATCTGGGTATAAGTGAGAAAGCTTAGGTTTGGGGAAATTAGTCCTATGTACAACCTTAAACTGTAATAAAGAGTGACAAGCACATAAGGAGCTTGAGAGTTGAATTCCATGTATCATCTGACAGTGTCTTTTTCCCAAGCAGTTTTAATCTTAAAGAGGTGTGACTCAATTAATCCACCATAAATAGTGGATATTAGACCTTTACCACAACTTTCTGAATGCAGCCTGTTTTAACCGTGGGTATGAATGTATGATTCTGTGGGGCTGTAAGAGCAGAATTTAATTTATTATTTCCGACACTGTCGGCTGTGTCACTGTTTCAAAGCTGCATCTATGCTGTTATTAAAAAATATACATTATCAGTCACCTATGGAGACATGTTCGTTATTGGACCAGTTAGACGTGAAAATATTTTTTCCATTTTTGTTCAAACGTGTCTTTTATGCTCTGTGTTACTAAAACATCTTTCCTCTGCCCGCGTCTCTGCCTGAACGCCATTTCCTCGCTACTCCTAACCAGTTAGGACACCTCCGGAGCTCTCCTACATTTTTGGTAGAGATAAGAGTGATTTCCTATTTTAAGAATGTTGATGAATTGCTCTTACTCCTGCTCCTAAATGTGGGACCAAATAGTGTCACGAAATTACCAAGAAGCAAACTGCAACTAGCCATCAAAATACCAGTGACCCAGTTCCTGAATTCCTGCAACTGTTCTGCTTATGAGTCAGTTTCTCTTTTAAACATGTGAAAAAGAGGAACTGTTAAAAAAAAAACTTAAATGAATGCTGCAAGTCTAAACTTTAAGTAAACCTTAATTGCCTCATTACAAATCCACTGTGGTCAGGTACAGAGGCAAAAATATGAAAAGTGTATTGCTGTCCTGGATCTGACAGTATATGGGCATGCACATTTGAACTCTTATAATATTCCCTTTGGTATTTTATGCAATACATACCATAAAAGTACACATTTATATTTCGTTCACAGTGCCCATATGGACATTTGTGATTTTATTTGTTTATTTATTATTAATTTTTTTATTCTTTATTATTCTTGTCTATTTGAGGTCACTTTAAGACAAGTCATCAAAATGGTTCCCCTTTATATGTGATAATGGGCCATATTAGACACAAATTGTTTATTATAAACAAGTGTTATGATAGGATATGTAAATTGATGTAAACAATATGTTATGATGATGAAATAAATCAGTGAAATGTATGCATGCTAAAATTCAACTGCATTATTTGGCTATTATTTGATTGGTACAATGTATTGTTAAAAAAAAAACTCATTTATTTATTGTCCTTTCTCCCCCTTTTTTATAGAGAGGTACTGGAGAAGGATGCCAAGGACTATGCAGACTCTATCCATGCTATTTTTGTAGAAACTAGTGCCAAAAATGCTGTTAACATCAATGAAATCTTCACTGAGATAAGTAAGGGCCTAGTTAAGCAGTCACCTTTGTTACTTTAGGAAATGTGGGCCACGGTCTGGCGTAAATAGACTTATTGTGCTCATATATTCATGCAACAGGGATCTCAACTTGTGCATTAAATTGTCAAAGGATGTGGACACTTAACCAACAAACTGAGTGTGCTGTTGTAGATTTAGTCTACTTTTGGTGTTTTAACAACATTCACTCTTCTGTGATACATTAGAAATTTGGAGCATGACTGGTGGGCATTTGTGCCCATTTAGCTGCAAAAGTGAGGTCCGCCCTGATCGCCTGATGGAGAAGGTGTTGTGCTTCGTCAGCGTCCCAATCCCATGTATGTTCTGTAGGGTTGACGCAGGGACTGATTTAAGGGGCCTAAAATTTTTCTGTGCCCCTAACACTTGCCTCAAGTGTCTGTGAAACTTTTCATTCATACAGGTGAAGTTGAAAATAATTGACACTAACAAGTTCACCAGAGAATACACCAAGGACAAGAAGTTAGCCTTACAGCCTGTAAACTTCTCATGCAGATTGATGAAAACCTAAAAAATAAAAGTCTACAGATAAGACACACGCACTGACCAATACAGTGCCTGCAGTTTGACTCCCACTGCAACATAAATTGGGTGTCATGAAGACACTGTACCACAGGGCAGAAAAACATCCTCACCTCCACTGAAGCCAAAAACAAGAAATACAAGCATCTTAAGAAGCTCTCAAGGCCTGTCGATATCTTTAGTGGGCTTTTAACAAACGAGCTTACAGAAGAACCACAAAAAGAGCTAAAATCCAGCCTTATCATACCTTATGTGATTGGAGTGTCTGGGATGCTAAAAAGGATTTTTGTAAAACACCACATTGTTGTTTTTTGTTGTTGTTTGACCTTTTGGCCATTTCCTTGGACATAGGACTATTGTAATTATAAAAGATGTTTATGCTATTCCCTTTAGGTCCAATACAGGGGAGTTTTTAATGCTAAACCATATAAACATTTTATACAATTGTGTGCTTTCAGCTTTGTGACAACTATTTGGCCTAAATATGGGTGTAATGGTCATGTGTCCACATACTTATGGCCATAGAGTGTTGCTTCTTAAAGGACTTTCTGAATGCATTTTACCTAACGATTTGTATGTAATTTTTTATCTTTTCATTTTAGGTCAGAAGATTCCACTTTTAGACATGAGTGACTCAGGTGTGAGGGGTTTGAAACTGCGACGTCAACAGTCAGACTTAACCAGGGAACGCACTTGCTGCTGATGCACAATTAGGCCAAATCTATTTCTACCTTTTTTTTCGCCTCTTGATTGATAAGAAACAGAATGGATAACAATAAACTTCTAATGGGAGCACAAGAAGAACATTATGACATCACCATCTTGAAATCTTAATCAGTTTAAACCTGTTTTATATATATATATATGCTACCTATACTTATGACTTTTTGTCCATGGCTAACTAAAGTGGCATAGACTCAGTTACCTGATTATCTCTGCTTTTTGCTTATTTTTTTTTAAATCTAAAAAATTTTAAAAGGAAAAGGAGAAAGGCACTGGTTTTATTTCTTTTAAGGAATCAAAATGTTCTTGCTTTTCTGGTTTTCCATAACCTATATCAATACACTGTGTGTGGATACTTGAGGCGGATATGGATTCAGTTAAACATGTTAAACAAAGGGCAGTTTTCTGGCTCTTTATGTATAAGAACTAAGTAAGTTAATTGAATTTAAAAAGAAACTAGTCCATTTCCTTTGAGACTGGTGCAGCATTCATCTGAAGAAGTTTAGCTTTTTTCCTTGCAGTGAAATCCTTTGAGCACTTTTTGAAATTCTTTTAGATTGCATCAAAAGAATTAATTTGCCTCATTAAACTGAATGATTTGCACAGTGAAAAGCTGTTACTATCAGAGTAAATGTTGATCTTTATTTAGAGATAATGTTAGTCTTGAATTGTTTGAAGTCTGCTATTTAGGTTTCACATTCTGAAATTCATGTTCCTGCTCAGAGAGAGTACCCTCTGTCATTTTAGTGTTTTTCCAACTCCCAACACACCTGATTAATTTAATCAGTCAATTATCAGCTCTTCCTAAGCTAAGCTGGGTATTTAGGGGTATGGACTAAATTGTGTAGGACAGAGGGTTCTCCAGGGCCAGGTCAGTTTAACCTATTATTAACCTGAATTTACCTATTTGTAATAGGGTTATATTAGTATATATTTAAGTATTATCTCTCTGTTATCTTTATAGTCTGACAGGCTGATGAATGCAACAAAGAACTGAAAAACAAGGAAACTCTGGGTTAATGAAAAATATTACTTTGTGGCATGGCAGCTAATATTATATTTAGCTTTGTTTTAACTAGGTTGAAGTGAAAAGACATAAACCTTTCAACACATATTTTAAAATATGATATTTCTGCTTATTTGCAGCAATATGCCTAATTGGCCTGGACATGTTCCATGCTGTTTAATTAGGTTGATAAGAATCGCTTGCTTTTAGGAACCAACTTGTCAGAGTTAACTTTTTGGTGATTGTACAGTAACAGTTTTCCAGTAAAAGGACAAATAAAAGGACATTTGACCTTTTGGAATGTACTATATGGCTGGGAAAGAGGAACTTTTAGTTCCAGAATTGAATAGAATGTGTATGAATATGAAAGGAATCTTTCATTTCAGTTACTGTATTAGATATCTAGACTGTACATGTCACAAGAAAGTTCCACCCAGAAAAGAACACCCAGAGTCCATTTCCCAAACAACCCCCCTATCTTGAGCATCATTAGTATTACTAAGATAAGATGTGTACTTGTTTTTTGTTTTTTTTTTTTTTACATAAAATGAATATTAAAAAGATAAACTGCCTGAATACTAATTTAATTCCTGTGTTGACTTGTGAATATGACCAGTGTGGCTGAGATGTACTTAAACAATGATTCCAAAGCAATGGCTACAGTATATGATTTAGAGACTGACGGACGGCAGGTGGATGCAACAACTATTGGCAGCCTGCTTACGCATGCTTAAGCAACTGCGAGTTGTGACAATATTTTTCATGAATGAAGTACAGTGATGCGACTCTTGGCTACAGTGAAACATTTGAATGGCGCCATGTCCAAGGTCGTATGTCCATGAATGATGGCCCTGGCAAAGAAGTCCATTGTAGTCATTCCCAAGAACATTTAGAGAGTAGAACCCCCAATCTTTAAAAACCAACAAAAACACAATCATTCATGGACACCGCAGTCCCATCGAAGCAGGCAGTACAATCAGGACTCAGGGGTACTGAGAAAACTCTACATTGATGGCATCCAAGCTCTAATGAAATGCTGGGATAAGTTCATTAGTGTAGCAGGGGATTATATAGAAAAAAATGGTGGTAGTATTTACTCTCATAACTACAGTATGTTCTTTACTGCCAATCAAGTCTTTGTTTGACTTAAAGGGGACCTATTATGCAAAATATAATTTTTAGTAATTTGTAGACATTCAAATGTGTCACCATTGTGTGTACAAACAAACTTTGTGAGGGGAAAATAAAACATTTCCTAGTTTTGTTATTTTTGTTTGTTTTTTCATTTTTGAATTGGCTGGGACTTAAACAAAGTCAAGTTGATTTCCCCTCTGTTGTGACCTCATATAAAAAGATACTTTCCCCTGGCTTGTTGCTCAGATTTACTGTTCTCTCTGACAGGGAAGGGCTCAACACGAGCTCATTTACATGGACACAGTGTGTTTAAAATAGGAGTGAAAGGCGTTTAAGGTATAGAAAATGCAACATCTGAGGGAAATTTCAGCTGCAGCATTAACAGACATACTTTTAGAGGACCTCTGAGACATGGTAACTTGTTAAAAGAGTAAAATATGGGACCTTTATTTAGTTTTTTTTTCTTCAGCATATTGTCCATGTTATTTTAAAGTAACATAAAATGTTTTACGTTTATACTGGAGGATTGTAAGTTGATGGCCATGGAATTTTTACAGGAAAAACACCAGTATTTACTGGCTAACCCAGATGCCCTGTGATATGCAGTATATACATTGTAGGGCTACAATATGAAGTAATATTATCTTAGTCCACTGCTCTCCAATAATGGGAATAGGTGCAGCCAAATGTCAAAGAGGTGTTTAACTTGATTTAAATATTTAAAATTTAATGTAATACAGTGAAACCTCGGATTGCGAGTAACCTGATTTGCGAGTGTTCCGCAAGATGAGCTGTCGTTATGTGTGCGCGCATGTAATTTGACACCATGCCGGTTCACACTCTCTCTCTCTCTCTCTCTCTCTTTAGTATGTGTGTGTGTGTGTGAAGCACCCCCTCTCTGCTTCACACACACACACACACACACAATCTGCTCTACACAGAAACACTGCTCTGTCGCGATTCTTTTCAAAGGTAAAGTGCAGGTTCGTTTGTTTGTTTTACTTTACAGCAGTAATTCCGTTAGTATGCGCTCAAACAAGTGTCATTAGCAATGTTCCTTGCCAATTTTTCAGACTAAACGGTCTTTCCGTTAATGTCTGTGTATGTGTGAAATTCAAATAAGAGAGGAGAAATCTTTACTATGTAAGATGAGAAGGGGGAGACGGGAGGGGCTGAAAGCAAGAATCTCCTCTTACTTTAGCTTCACACACATACGCAAACACACACACAGCGTCTGCACGCATAAACGGAAACACTTAACTGTCGGGATTTATTTTTACTTTTTTTAAGGTAAAGTGCAGGTTAATTTGTTTTATTTTTACTTTATATTTTGTATTCATTATTTTTATGTATTTATTTTTTAGGGCTGTGGAATGAATAATTTGAGTTTCCATTATTTCTTATGGGGAAATTAAATTTGGTGTTTTGGAATAAGAGCCCGCTTAAAAAACAAAACAAAGTAAAAACAAGGAGAAGTTAATTTAACAGAGTTGCACACATAGGATGCCTACCAGGCTTGATGATAAATACCTTTTTGGTGACAAAATCATATTGTATTGAATAACGCATATCTTGATGTCATGATGCATGGTGCATGATATTCATTAATAAATCTTATTTAAGGGTTTGGGCTAACGCCTGAATGAAATCCGGAAAACATACTAGTTTAGCCCTAGTAACATTTACAGGTCACTGTATCACATTTGAACTGCATGCAGTAATATTGATGGATACTGACCTAGGACCTACCAATCATGACGGTCTAGAAAATGCTATAAAACATGCAGGTGGTGTTGCATTTTTTGGGAAGTTTCCCCTGTTTTTATTTTCTTGGGAGTTAAAATGTGTGTTACTATAGTAGAGACACCGTGTGTGTGAGAAAGTATGTAAAAAAAAAAAAAAAAAGGCTTATTTTAAATAATGTTAAAATTAGGTCACCTCTAAATGGCCTTCATGAGCATTCCTGGCTGTAAAAAAGCCTGCTGTGTGGCCAGTGTTAAAGACTTTGACATAGACGCTACAAGCAAGGATGGAAAATTATTCCATTCATGGCAACCAAAAAGGATATGAAGAGACATTTTCATGTTCTGAGTTTTGAGTCTGATTAAATTCTATACATCCTGCATCTCACACACACACATGGTCTCTCTATTCTAGTACCGGAGAATGTATAACCTTGGATTGTGAGTAATGTGGTCTGCGAGTGTTTTGCAAGATTAATATTTTTTTAAAATAAATCTTAACTTGGTAAATGAGCTAGCTACGAGTAGTACGCTTTATCTGCCGGGCAACACGTGATCACAACTGAGCCAAGGGTTCTCTCTGGTGCGTGTACGCCACTAGTATAGTCAACATCTATGCGCGAGTGTACTGTTTACTAAAGCATTGTGATGATGTGTAAAGCATTTTTTTAATTTTGTGTCCAAGTGTAATGACTGTTCTTTAGTAACTGTACTGCAACAACAGCCGACGTGTAGACGTGTAGGCTGTAGCACTATGTGAGATGATTCTGTTTAACAACAATGCAATGTCACAATTCTGCAAAATCCTCAAAAGGAAGTGTCATTGGAGAGGTTCCTTATTGAATTCACACAAAAAAAAGATTTCAGTTTGCCGACAGAGACTTTATTAATCATTTTTAGACAGAAATGTTTCATATCCCATGGCTGAAAATGGATTTAGATTGATGATAATGAGTCTGAGGGCACAAAGACAAAAGGTCACTCATGTACAGTAGACCAAATGGAAAGGAACCAAAGAAAGCCATAAGAAGTCCCTTTTGCAGTTCCATATGGCTTGTCACAAACTGCAAATGAGATGACTTATGGCTTTTTTCAACAAAGGGTTTCTTTTTGCCACTCCTCCATAAAGGACAGATTTGTGGAGTGCACGACTAATACTGAGCAGATTCTTCCACCTGAGATGTGGATCTCAGCAGCTCCTCCAGAGTTACCATGCGCCTCTTGGCTTCTCTGGTGGACGGTGATGTCTTGGTAAATCTTCAGCTGTGCCATACTCTTTCCATTTACGGATGATGGATTGAAAAGTGCTCTGTGAGATGGTCAAAGCTTGGTCAAAAAAATATTTTTTTATTACCTAACCCTGCTTTAAACTTCTCCACAACTTTATCCCTGACCTGTCTGGTGTGTTCCTTGTACTTCATAATGCTGTTTGTTCACTAATGTTCTCTAACAAATATCTGAGAGCTTCACAGAACAGCTCTATTTATACTGAGATTAAACTACACACAGGTGGACTCTTTACTAATTAGGTGACTTCTGAAGGCAATTGGTTCCACTGGATTTTACAGTAGTTGGGAGTAACAGAGTAAAAGGGGCTAAAAACAAATGCATGCCACACTTTCCAGATTTTTACTTGTAATAAATCATGAAAATTTCATAATTCAAAAATATAATTTTCCTTCCACTCAACAATCATGTGCTTCACCAATCAACAATCTTGTGTTGGTCTATCACATACAATCCCAATAAAATACATTCACGTTTGTGGTTGAACGTGACTAAATGTGGAAAAAAAATCAATGGGTATGAATACATTTGCAAGGCACTGTAAGTCCCTGTAAGCTATAAAAGAAAATTAGCATTTCCACAGAGCTTGTTAGCAGATGGAAACACGTAGTGTTCTAAAAAGCTTTCTCTCTACACTTCCTCCAGACTCTGACCTTTATTTCTAAATAGAATTTTACATCTTAAAATTTACTTACATCTGAAAAGAGGACTTTTCTCCTTGGCCAAGATGAGACACTTCTGATGTCTGGCGCAGGAGTGGCTTGATATTACAGTAGGATTACAAAAGGTGTAGCCCAATTCCTGAAGACGTGAAGACGTGGCAGTTCTTGAGACACTGACTCCAGCTACACTCCACTCCTGAAACTCTTAGAAGTTATGAATCGGTTTTGCTTGATAATTGCCTTAAAGCTGCGGTCACCCCTGCTGCTTTTTGCATCTTTTGCTATCACTCTGTTCCCTTCCCATCAACTTTCCATAAATATGCTTCGATACACTCTCATCCTCTGGACAGCAGTCAAGTCAGCAGTCTTCCCCATGCATTTATTAAATTATACCGAGATATACAGTGGTGTGAAAAACTATTTGCCCCCTTCCTGATTTCTTATTCTTTTGCATGTTTGTCACACAAAATGT
>JAOVVA010000012.1:332599-349515 GCA_028565275.1 Leiocassis micropogon | reverse complement strand
AATGTGTGTGTGCGTGTGTGTATGTGTGTGTGTATGTGCGCATGCGTGCGTATGCGTGTAAGATATAATGAAGATGCATTAACATATTTTTTCTGTAGGTTGGTCGTAATTGTACGGAATATATTGAAATGAAATTATATAATTTTACAACGCACAGCATTTCGAAAGACTTTAAGATAATGTCTACGTTGCAGATCCATAAACTGCTCGACGTAAAAGGATTTATTATTAACAACAACAACAATAATAATAATAATAATAATAATAATTATTATTATTATTATTATTATTATTATTATCGGAGATTAATAAAAAAATAATTATATGATAAAGATTTCATCTGGACATAATTATAATAATGAATGAATAAAAAAATAAAAAGATAAATAGGGCTGCGTATGTACAAGACTATAGCTATGCATTGTAAATGTATAAGGTTTCATGCAGCATTTAATACACTGAGAAATCGTATAAAAGCAGCAATGTTCTTCCGCACCACAAAACGTACACGCTCGGATGGAAAGGAACTATGGTGCACAACATGCGCACTACAAAACTGCTAACATAAAACAAAGAAGGAATGAGGTAAGGATTGAAGGAAGAAGAACATTTTAATACGTATAAAATGCTGAGCGGCTGCAAAGCCTATAATTTAATGAATTGCTTTCCCTGTCAATCGGACCGTGTGGTAGGCCTGTTTTGGCTAAAAATGACCTTTTCAGTGGTATTGAATGAGACTGAAAGTAATACGTGTACGAATCTATATTATAAAGAATAGACTTGCGTGTGACATTTTTTCAGTTTGTCAGATCTAATGGTTGCTGTGAAAATGTAATAAAACCGTATGTGTACTGTTATTGTGGTTCACCTTACGAAGATGGAATGTACTTAACAAAGTCGTTATAATATGTCGTGATCAATAAAAAAAAATAAACAGGATTACATATTGTACAACTGTGCCTGTCCTTCTGTAAAAGCGAAAGAACACAATATACAATTACATACAATCCATCTTTACGAAAACGAGCAAAGCACTATCAGATGATACTATTTCTTTTAATTAGGGTTCAAAGATTTGACTTTATCTTATATGCGGAAATTAATTTTTATTATATTGGTGGACCAATTGCTTATTCTGTACGAATTCGTGCTGTGCATTCCGCAGTGCGCAACAGCTTTCAGTGCACGCCGCAGGAACCTGCAGTGCGCTTCACTCTTATGTCGATTGTGTCGGATTCGTAATCTAAAGAAATCGTGGGGCAGCAGCTATGTTTCTGTTTAAGTACTATGAGTTTGCATCGTTGCATAAACACAAGGATTAACAAACTCTCTTCTACAAATATGCATTATGTAATTACGTGTATGTACTTCGGTTAGTGGTAATTATGTGGCGCTTTCCCCAAATAGAATGCATTAAATTTGAATCTTAGTCTCGTAATGAGGAGGGAATGGGCGTGTTAAATTCATATGCTATTTTTTCCGACATTGGTACGAGTGATGGACCACAGTGGAAAAAATCTGAAAGAACAAAGCGTGCAAAAATAAGGAAAAAATATAGGCGACATGTTCGTATATTATATTATATTATATTATATTATATTATATTATATTATATTATATTATATTATATTATATTATATTTACTAATGACATTAATTACCATAATTAAGAGAAGTTGACCAAGAAATGTAGCATGGTTATTTCACTATGTCCAAAAAATATGAAAGCAAGGATCCAATGCTAAGTCACCCAACCACTTTTTTAATACCTTCTCTAATATATATAGATCCAATCCCGATCTTCCCTTTAACATACCAATCTGCCATTTCAGAGATTTTAAAAGGTTTGAATCTGAATACTACTGGCCCATGATGAAATTGAAGAATACTCTCTCTAAAAGCATTGGGATATGTAATGCAAAAGAGGGATTATATTAGGACCACACATAATCAACATTAAAAAACGACAAACAAACGACCCCAAAAAAAAAACAGCGTAGAAGGCTACAGCGACATCTAGTGGTGACTGGTTAATGTAAAAACTACAAAGAGTAGGTATTCATGAATGAAGAGTATTCATTCACAATATTTTTTTTATTTGTTGCGCTATTTTTCTAATTGCACTGGTTTATGGCATATGCACTAACCTGCTAATCACACTGGTGAGACTTCATGCACAGTGGCAATGTAGCAGGTGGATGCCAGGGTAGGGAGATAAATTTCAGAAATTGTAAAAATTTTAATAACAGAATGTAAACAGAGTGTTGATCTTATTAAATAATAGTTAATCATAAAATCTTAATCTTAAATAATAATGACCAATTCATTATTATTTGGTGGTGGCTTGGTGGTAATTGCCTGAAAATGGCAGATGTTTTTATTCTGGAACACATGACTGAAAGAACTCTATTGGAATAAGTTACATAGTGCCTGATTTTGAATTGTTTGCTGGGGATATATTAATCGGATTAAAAACAAAACATTTCTCTAATATTTACTGTTTTTCTACTGTCTACTGTCTACTTTTTTTCATCATTTGTTTTGTATTTTTCACTTTTCCCCTTGACCATATTTTCATATTATTAAAAAATGCCTTTGTTCATAAGGACAACAAAGTGGAGGCCATCCTAATCAGATGTGTCTAAAATCATCACATTTTCTCTAAGGTACGTTTACCATTTAGCCAAACCATTAGCTTTTTCAGTGTGTTGAGTGGAGGATGTTAAATCATTTTCCCTTTATTTGTGATAACTCTATATAAGTTATATCTCTGAGGAAGAATATTACAGCATTAGAGATGAGATGTAGGTCAAAATGCTATGTGTTGGTGAGAGTGAGAGCATCATTTCAACAGGGGAAAATCTGGATGCCTTTATTCAGAGATAGAAATTCCCAAACTCTATCATTAAAACCCTCAAAGCAATGTGTGTGGGTATTGACTCAGCAGGATAATCACAAATCCAAATCTATCAAATGAACATGACTCTTTTCCACTTCATGTGTTAAACAGGTTTGCCCTCCTCACTGATGCACCCACTGAGCACCCTGAAAGAGATCTAGTTATATGACATCTTATGGCAAGAAAAATTAATTACATCTTTAGGGCCACCAGCAGCACCACAGTGCCAGACAGAGCAGGTAATCTTTAAATCTTAAGGAAGCATATATTTTCAATGATATTTTTCATGTAGGAGCTAATGATATATGCCTTATTGTCAGTCAGATGTAACATTATAGTGTGTAAAAATAGTGACGGTGATGTGTTGCTCTGAAAACAATGATTTGTTTTATTCAATCATTTTGTTAATTGTTCAAATCGGTTTACTTAGTTATAAATGCAGATATGTAGGGTTAATGATCTTAGAGTGTTTTGGATGTTGTCACCCAATTTCATACATTTCAAGCATGCATTATATCCTAGGAATCCCACATGTACTGTATGTTAGAAGTTTTCATACACTCATTATATTTGGTAGCATGTCTCTAAATGGTTTAATTTGGGTGAACATTCCACAATCTTTTTACAATGATCTGCTAGAATTTTAGATTAGATGCAAACAATCATCTGTTTTTTAGTTGTTTTAGAGCAGTGGCTTCTTCCTTGTTGAGGGCTTTCAGGTTGTGTCAATATAGCACCCACTCATTTTACTGTGAATACAAATACTTTTGTATCTCTTTCCTCCAGTGTTCACAAGGTCATTTGCTGTTGTTCTGAAATTAATTCGTACATTTTGTTCCAAAGTATGCATCTCCTTCTTGAGCAGATGATGGTGGTGTGGTCCCATAATATTTATACCTGCGTTGTTTTGTTTATATATGATCATGGTACCTTCAGGCATTTGGAAATTGCTCCTAAGCATGAACCAGACTTGTGGAGGTCCATTTTTCTCTTCTGAGGTGTTGTTGATTTTTTTTTTCCCACAATGTCAAACAAAGAGGTTCAGAGTTTCAGAGCTTCAGACTGGGTTTGAAGGTGGGCCTTTAACTCCTTTAATTGACTCAAATCATGTAAATTAGCTTTGATACCAATTTTCTGAAATTTAGCAATTTAAAGGCACATTGAAGTGTACAGGTGAAACTCGAAAAATTTGAATATTGTGCAAAAGTTAATTTATTTCAATAATGCAACTTAAAAGGTGAAACTAATATATGAGATAGACTCATTACATGCAAAGCAAGATAGTTCAAGCCGTGATTTGTCATAATTGAGATGATTATGGCATACATCTCAGAAAATTAGAATATTACTTGCAATCAATAAAACATGGATGGTATATAGAACATATGAAAAGTATAAGTATGCATATGTACTCAGTACTTGGTTTTGGGCCCCTTTTGCAGCAATTACTGCCTCAATGCGGCGTGGCTTGGAAGCTATCAGCCTGTGGCACTGCTGAGGTGTTATGGAAGACCAGGATGCTTTAATAGCGGCCTGCAGCTCTTCTGCATTGTTCGATCTCATGTCTCTCATCTTTCTTTTGGCAAGATTCTCTATGGGGTTCAGGTCAGGCGAGTTTTGCAACTTTTGCACTATAAATTATAATAAATTCTATTTGCTTCATCTGCCATGCATTAATCTTCTTGACCAGTATTGTTCTAGAAATATGTTGAAAATTTGTGTAAAACATTTGACTGTTACTGTATGTAAACTTCTCTCCCATAAAAATTGCGAAATAGTGAATTATACTTGAAAGAATCTATCTGTAAACAATTTTTGGAAAAATTCCTTGTGTCATGGATAAAGTAGCCAACTTGCCAAACTTTAGCTTGTTAGCATGAAGTCTGTGTAGTGGTTACAAAGTCAGCGTATGCAATATTTTGTGTTCTCTCCTCCCACCACCAAGCTCTCTGTCTCTGTCAAGCTACACATGCTACCCCTGAGATATTAGTGATCCTGACTCCTTCTGCTCCCTGTCTCCCTGCCAGATTTTTCATCATCTAAAAAAAGTACTTGCTGATACTAAGGATGGCACCACATGGATGGTGTAAAGATCACGAAAAACGCTTACTGTGGATGGTACCACATAGAAACCATAAAGATGTCTGTGCAAGTTTTTCTTTTGATAACATTGGACCTTCAATTACTAAAACAGTTTGGTAAACACTCAAGTCTCCATTTTAAATTAAAATCATAAGAAATTACTGTGAGGCTCACACTCACGTTTCTGTTAAGACAATTTAAGTATATGGAATAGATAAATGAAAAAATACTTATAATTCCATTATGTAACTTAGAATGGGGGTTCCCTTTAAATCTGATTCCTGTCATGGTTTCTTACTTATGTTTTCTTTACCACCATTGCATCTATGTTGCTCATTGGGTTAACTCTATTAAATTAAACTCTATTCATTTTGTTTGTGACAATGCCCTTTATGGAGGATGTCAGTGATGGGTTTCTGCACAACTGTCAGGTCAGCAGTCTTTCCCAGACTGAGTGATTGAAAGCTCTATAAAAATAAGATAAAATTTAATTTGGATTAGGACTCTTATATAAGATAGCCAAGATCAACAGTTCTGCAACCCTGCTTTTTTTGTTAGGATTTATCCTATTATTATCCTGTTATCCTTTTTATACATTTGTATTTATTTATTTATTTTATAACTTTCTTTTACACTACTACATTACTACTACACTTACTACTACTACTACTACTATTACTAATAGTAATAACACCAATATTATTATTATTATTATTATTATCCTTTTTTTTAAATATATTTATTTGTTTATTTATTTTAGAACTTTCTTTTACACTACTACAATACTACTACTCAACTCAACAAGAAGTCAGTTATTTTGTGTCGTTCGTAAATTCTCACCCGATGGATTTTGATAAACTTTACTCCTCATAGGGAATTTATACGATCGCCATCAAACCGGCCCAATGTGATCTAATAACATTGAGGATGCAAAATTGTAGAGGGATTTTTGATATCTCAAATGGGTCAGCCGTGACAGTGCCTTAAAGTTACACTGGAAAGGGATTAATAACTTTCTGCGTGGCCTTATATTGAGTGACATTATATTCAGTGACACGTTCAGTGACATCACATTAAATAACATCATAGTGTGATGCTTTTCTTCCAGCATCTGCGGCCTATTCTACATCACAAATGCTAACACTCTCACACTCACTCAGACACATACGCACGTACACACTCATACACACATACAGGTACACGCACACACACACACACACACACACACACACACACACACACACTCATATATCACACACATACACACACACATCACAAATGTTAACACAGACATACGCCACACACACAAACATGCACAAACACGTTTACTCGTCACACACACACACACACACCTCTGTCACTCTCTCACACACTCTAACCCTCACTTGTCACTCACACACACACACACATCAACACACTCAACAAATATTAAGGGCCTAATCAGCCCTATATAGTGTGTGACGTGTGCAAGTTGTGCGGTGCATCTGGGCGTGGATGGCTTTTTGTAGGTCTTAACACGCTCAGATAACACACAGGTTGTGTGGTGGACCTGGGGTGCCGATGGCACAGGGTACTTGAGCCCATCATCATTGGTTGCAACTATATCCCCTTCCACCCTTTTGAAATTTTTGGGGGTCTCATGCTCAAAAACTCATGAAAATTGGCAGACAGGTTGGAATCTCCTGCCATTCGAATGCCTGGGAGTCTCACAAGAGATTATGCCATATACCTCATACACACTTTCACGTAGGCACACGAAACTCTGTACACATTTAGAGCTCAACTCCCACAAAACTTAAATCAAACCAAACCCCTCCACTGATGATTTTTCACTCAATTCATTCATTATGAAGAGTAAAACTGTGGGAGGAGTGAATTAGCAAAAATTACCATTGTGTTTACATTGCTCTCACACACTACATTTTGCACTCACCCCCAAAAACTACATATCAAAAAGGAGTCATTGTTTCTTGCCTGCTTCCAACAATGAATGGAGAAGATTGGTCAAACAGTTTGGGAGCAATCAAGCATTGTTTTCCATTATCCTGTGCCATTTGAATACATTTGACATAATAAGTTGCTACCATTGCTACCCTGTATAATGCAAGTATTGTGTTATTGCAAGGCCTACTGCAAGCATACAGAATACAGTAAAGTTAAAGGATGCACTAAAACGTTATAAGATTGTTAGAAAAAATTACATTGTTATTGGTGTGCAACCTAAATACACAAACACATAAGAGTTCATAAGCATTCGCATTTCTGCATTAGCATTTGACAATTTATGGACTAACCAAGGTTGAGGCAGAGCCAGATCCTGCCAATATGGAAGTAAAAAGAGCGCTAACAATTGACCTTTAAACCACTCTTCGGGAAAACCTATGGGTGATGTCACAGAGGGTTTGTCCAGTTTTTTTCATACAGTTTATGGTTCATGCACAACACAGCTAAGAGGTTTAACAAAAGTTTGACCTTCATGAAAATGGTATGCCCTGATGGTAATGGTTTCTTTCAGTAGGAAATGCTCCCTGCCACACTGCAATAAATGTTCAAGAATGGTTTAAGGATTTGATTTGGCACTGCTAAGCCATTATTGAAGACCAGGTTGCTTTGGCTCATGTATTACTCATCTTCCACTAGACCATAACCCATAAACTCTCTATGGTGTTCAGGTAAGGCAAGTTAGCTAATCAAGCACAGTAGAGCAAAACTTCTCAGTTCAGAGGGCATGGTGTAAGGAACAAGTGATCAATGGTTTATCATTTTGCCAAAAGAAGACAATAAAAAAAAAAAATCTATTAGTGCACTTTGCTGGAGCATGAGACCTGACAATCATTAAGTAGTTAATTATTTAAAATAATTTGCTAGTTAAATTTAATTAATTTGATGAGTTAATTGTACTGTTATTGTAATATTAGTTTTACTAATAATTTGTAAGTAATCCAAATATTTTTAAGCAATAATTCGTAAATGTTACGTACTGTAGGCTATTCATCTGCTTACTATTAATCTATTTAGGAATTCTTGCGTACATCATGAAAATTAGGGTGAACATTGATCAAGTGGGACAGTTACGGAAATCTCATGTTCTCTCTCAGTTTTTACTTTAATCTTAATGCTATATATACTTGGCCCCATGAATTTACAGTAACTAAGCAAATAGATAATTACTGCAGTAATTATTATGGTTCAGCTGGCACCAAGTTATTTAACCCTAAATGATGCACTGAGTAGTTAAAATAAATTGCTAAAGCTGCTAAAATTTAAGAACTGAACATGTAGAAATCAGGAAATCAGTGAGGTCATGACCTAGTTTTACTTGTTATACACACACACACACACACACACACACACACACACATATATATATATATATATATATATATAAATCAGGCTTTACCTTTTTATATTATTATAATTTTTCCACCCATCCTGGAAGTTGACTTGACCACGCCCACAGAGATGACATCATACATACACAGCTCTAATCATTTAAACTTTTACATAACACAGAGTAATTAATCAAACTGAAAGGAATACAAGGGAAATCAAGACCAGAAAGAAGTTGGCTGTAATCCAACGTGGTGGATGTCAACCGCTGGTAAACAACAAGAAGACAAGATTAACTAATCAATAGTTTTTTTTATCAGTAAAGCACAACTACATGAAGATATTAAGTGTCCCACTTTAGCAATACATTTATTCACCCTAATCAAATCATGATTGTTTACAAGTAAGACCTGTTGGGTTGACCCCATGACATGCATAGTGAAAACTGTTTAGCTCAATGAGATCCAGAAGTGTACCGAGATTGACATGTATACATGTACAGTAAATGTGTACACATGTACAGTAAATGTGTACATTTTATGCAGTAAAATCTCCTGTGAGCCATGTTCAGGGCCCAGACCCGCAAACATCCTAATGGCAGCAGATTCCAACCTGTGTTTTTCATGAGTTTTTGACCCCTAAAAAGGGCCCGGATGATTGAAAAAAAAAGAGAAGACATCAGCACTACTAAAATGGCATTATCAGAGCGATGAGGGCCCTAAAAAGAAAAATAATAAGCCTGTGAGATAATAACAGTTAATTATAACTAATTAAAACACACTACAGTTAATTATAACTGATTAAAACACGGTGGTGTAGTGGCTAGCACTGTCGACTTGCACCTCCAGGGTCAGGGTTTGGTTCCATGCCAGGTTTAATTCCCGTCTCTGTGTGCTTGGAGTTTGCATGTTCCCCCCCGTGCTTGGTGGGTTTCCTCTGGGTACTCCGGTTACCTCTCACAGCCCAAAGACATGCAGATTAGGCTATTATACCAATTTATCCGTAGTGTGTGAATGATTGTGTGTGTGGTGTGTGTGTGTGTGTATGTGTGTGTGTGTGTGTGTGCCCTTTGATGGATTGGCACTCTGTCCAGGGTGTACCCCGCCTCGTGCCCCAAGTCTCCTGGGATAGGCTCCAGACACCCCCCTCCACCCCCAATACAGGATAAAGCGATATAAACGGTGAGTGAGTAAAACACGCCAGTTTGAATTTTGCGCCATAAATGAACGACATAGATGACACGTAACAGTAACCGCGAGTCACGCGCAGCACCCCCCCCAGTCCACTAGGTGGCGATATACCAAACTGATCGGTGCATAAAGTCTAAGAAAGGGAGAGGAGCATTTGCCGGGTCAATTCGTCAGAGGCGAGCACGAGACACGATGAAGATCTGGGCATCGGAACACATTTTCAAGTTAGTACTGATTTTCTTTCTAAATGACGATTAAATTGTTTGTCACAGAGTGTTCTTATGTAGTGCCTATCAGATGTTATTCAGGTTGAGGTTTGAGGTTATTTTAGCTTTTTGGCTAGCTTGGCTAACTCCAACTTTTCGACCTTGGTTTCATGTGACCATTGATTCAAGAAGCCGGCTGCCGCTAGATATAAATAATCCTAATTTGGAATATATGTAACTGTTTTTAATGTATTTAAACCCAGATCCCACAATTAGTTGTTTATTGTCTTTGTTAACTTATTTGCTTTGGTTAGCCTGCTCTAGACATTCAAAGCTGTTCACTTACACCAATTATTTGTTCACTTACACCAATTATTTGAAGGCATTTTAATGTATTTCATTTAACTTTCACTATTATGTGTGTCAGTCACAGTATCTGCGTTAAGTAGACTGTATTAAACAGTTGTTTTGTCGCGATAAACGAATGGTTTGTAGCGTTCTATCATCTAAACAGACATTGTGGTTTTCCGTCGCAAATCATCCCTTTAAAGCTGTATTTCATCATTATGACATAATGTGTACAGATTAGAGCTGGACACTGAGTTCCTGGTGATAATTGGCAGGTCACCTTCCAGCACACAGCGCATACTGTACATTCAGTCTCTCTCCGTCAGATTGCGTCATCAGCTGTAACCTTTCCCCTGCTGAAGCCCGAGGCGCCGCTCGCGCGCGGTCAGCGGCCGCACTGGCAGCTCACGAGCTCGTAAAGGCACGTGTGGAGCCTCTGGATCGCTCTGTCACGTGTCTCATTAAACAAAACCTTTAAAGATTAGACCCAGTCTTTCTGAAGTATGAAACCATTTATTTTTACATTTATATTGTACAGTGATTCTAGCCATACATTTTGGAAAGATGCCTGTAGATTCATATGCAGTAGTTTAATATCTGACCTTAATTTCAAGAATCCTTTTTTTTTTTTTTTTTTTTGGGTGTATATACACACACACACACACACACACACACACGCACACAACGGATACTATCCACCCTGGAGATATATCCGTCCTTTCTGTGACAGTTACTTAAGGGGTCGGGTTGCCAGCTCAACGCCCGCCTGTCATTCCACACTACAGGGGCAATTTGGGAACACCAGTTAGGCTAACCTGCCTGTCTTTGGACTGTGGGAGGAAACTGGAGTACCCACAGAAAACCCACCAAGCACAGGGAGAGAAAACTTCCCCCTGTGATAAAGGCCGAGAGGCTGTAATCGAACCCAGAACATGGAGGTGCAAGGCGATGGTGCTAACCACTACACCACCTAAATATATATTAAAGATATTGAGAAGCACCTAAAATATTGTTGAACTTGAGGGTTAAAGTCAGACGTGCACATGGGCGCACACACACACTTGAACATGAAAAATGTATGAATAAATATGTATTACTACATTTTTATATACACATCAAAATCATGTTTGAATTATGCAATCACATTTGGTGCTTAAAGTGGTCACCATTAGCATCAAGACACTTTTGGTTCTAGCTACTGTATATGGAGTAACATTGACTCGAGTATACGCAGGGTTTGCTTTGCATGATGCTTCCAATTTCTTTTCCAAAACGCCAGCAGTGTAGGTGTTTCTTTTTTCTGCCACCACATCCTTTAGTGTTTCCCACAGATAGAAATTGAGGAGTCTTAAGTCCAGGGAACACACCGTTGCCATAATGAATTGTTATTTTTTCTTTTTTCTTTTTTTTTTTTTTTTTTTTTAAAGGGCATAAATAACAACTCTTTAAGTGTGTATACATTTTTTGGGCCTGTGTGTGTGTGTTTTTTAAGCAATATATTTTCATCTATTTCATCTCATCTTTATTTCCAGCTTGATTTTCGTTTGCCCCAGTACTGTTTTGTTGTGTTTATTATACATTGTAAGTTTTTGGTAAAGTAACATAAAAATTGACCTTTATACTGTGTTAACACACATTTGCATCATTGAGTCGTGGAGAGGTGGCTCGTGGTAGACGTGGCACACAGAGCTGTGAAGTTTTCCCATGATGTGATAATGCTTTCTGATTGGTTTGCGGGGAGTTGCGTCTGATTATATGCACAGCAACATATTGATAAGAGATTATGATGTCTGTTCATTTAATATTATCAGAGTAGCGCTTTACATCTGGGTTGTAAACAAAAAGTATGCCGTTTCACGATACCATTTCCTATATTGTATCTAAAACTTTCTGATTTGCCGTAGTCTGTTAAAAACTTTAATTCTCTTCGAGGTTATAAAATATTGCCGTTCCTCTATAATACTACAGATAGCTAGCACTAAACATTACATACGTTACATACATTACAAACACTACGTAAACTAATGCATTGGTAGCCAGCACAGCATCCTGTGTGATTGGAATTAAATTATTTGCTAAGTTTGTGTAGAATAATAAAAAACAAAAAATAATATTAATAATATCAATAATATCTAATCAGGATATTTAAAATCATGATACTAACAAAATTGCAATACAAAACGAACTGGCACCTTCTCTATTGGTCCCTAGGTAACAGTAAGAAATAAAAAAATACTAATAAATAGCATGTGTGCTTTTGGACAACTAGAGTACTTCATCATTAGTACTCTTGTTAGCATACGGTAAATGTCACAAAGTTTATGTAGTTTTAAATTAAGTGCATAGTGTACACTGTAGAATTTATTGTTGTCAAAGGTTTTATTGTTGAATCTTACAATAGTACTTGGTACCAAGTAGTACTTAGTACACTTCTGTGCAGCTTTCAAGCTGTTTTTAGAGTCTCTGTGTAACTGCGAGAATTAAGGCATCAGGTTTAATTCATAGTATATCCTAATTAGAATTAGAATACACACACACACACACACACACACACACACAGAGCAGAAATACAATTTGGTTGCACGGGTGGAGAGAGTGAAAATAAAAACTACACACACAATTTTACACTCAGGTTTTTGCCATGAAAATGTCCATACTCCAACTCCACCAAGTAAACTAGACTTTGTTTCACCGCATCAGACTAGATACATGATCGAGTTAAAAAGGTTTACACTGATGCCCTGACATGCTTGCAGATATGCCTCACTAATGCTAACTTACAAACAGGTGTGACTAACAGGACATGAATGTGAGGTCAACATTTCATTATGTGCTGTGCCCATTGGCTAAATCAACTCACATGTGATGTTTTGAGTCTAAAAACAATATATCTAATATACCAACAATATATGAACAAAGTATCAAAACTTTTTATATACGATACCAGCCCTGGGTAAATCAATCGCAACACTGTAGGGTCAGTAGGGATCGCTTCCCACAGTACGTCATGTATGTGAACCAAAGACTGAACTGATTTCTACTGCGGCTGTATGGCTTTATATTTGGGCCCATTCTTGAGCAAAAAAATAAAATTTTTATGCACACACACAATTACATTTTCACTCAGTTAAACTCTAATACACATAAATTAATTGTATTTTCACA
The DNA here is from genome assembly GCA_028565275.1 of Leiocassis micropogon. Lineage (NCBI taxonomy): Eukaryota > Metazoa > Chordata > Actinopteri > Siluriformes > Bagridae > Leiocassis > Leiocassis micropogon. The sequence goes on along the minus strand of JAOVVA010000012.1, from coordinate 336,296 downwards.
GACTCAGACTCACCTTCACTCTCACACATTCTTGTACAGGCCAAGGTTGCCAGCGCACACAGACAAAATCCCCCTTTGCTGTGCTGAAAATCCACCCACTCTGGTAAAAACCAGGCCAAATAATATCTGTACTAGAACTCCTACTCTAGCCCATTTATATACGCACATGCTTTGTTTCACTAAAATTAGCAATTTCTACACAGATGCTTTGTGCACCCACACAGTAAAATCCAGGAGTGAAATAGCCCATTTTACTATTTATACCTCTGTGTGTCTGTGTATAATAACTCTAACCCTGAACCCTAACTATTGGCAAGAAAGCATAAAGTTGTTGGTAGGGGCCTTTCTTGTTTAATTTAGCATACTTTTTACAGTTATGTCCCTAGATTTTATTTCTCATAAACACAAACATACACAGTATGACATGCAGTGAAATGCTTATTAATTAATTGGGGGGGGGGAGCTTGGTGTGCTGATGCTTGAACCCCCAACCTTCTAGTTAGTAATCTGGTTAGTCTTTAGCTGTTGAGGCAGTAGAATCTATCAGTAGAAGGGACACAGGGTTAGGTGTAAAAAAACAACCGCTGTCACGTGCCTGTTGTCACTAGGGTGCAAATAGACACTCTGAACTTTTTAACACATAGTTAGTTGTGCATTTAATTGATTGCTCTATGCTTTTTACTTTTATTCAGGCCTTCTCTAAGCTGTAAGCACAAAGATGGAGGCACACAATTCCACAGCATGCCTTTCTATTCTGTAGCAGTACAGTTTTCCCTCAATGAAACAAAGGCGTTGGTGCTAAAACATGTTCTAGCATGACAGTTCCTCTGTACACAAGGGCAAGGTCCATGAAGACAGGATGTGGCAATGTTGGAGTGGAAGAATTTGAGTGAGCCCTAACCTCAACCCCATCGACAACCTTTAGGATAAATTAGAACCCTGAGTTATTATAAGATCAAAGAAAGATTAAGTCTTGAATGGTATGTTTCAAAAAGCACATATGGATTTCATGGTCAGGTGGCTTTTCCACATTTACTGTATGTATATCAGCAACATGTATGCAAATTGAACGCCAAAATGGCCACACATTAACACGTTTGTGGTTTTGTGTAAAAAAGAAAAAAAAAGAGAGTCTATTTTCTTCAAAAATGAATTATATTGTAATATATTCTCTACAGCCACCCATGGGAGACAGTGACCAATGCTGCTATGCAGAAATACCCCAACCCCATGAACCCTAGTGTATTTGGAGTAGATGTGTTGGATCGACGAGTGGACCAGCAAGGCCGGCTTCACAGTAAACGCCTCCTCAGCACAGAATGGGGCCTTCCGTCAATAGTCAATTCAGTAAGAGCATCCTCTCCACTTTACACATGTTTCTCATTGCTGATGAGTGTATAATTGTTTATGGTAATGCATGTGTTATACAGTATTATTACGTTAAAAACTTGCATTATCTAGAGCAAAACCTGAATAACTTTCCATTCTGTTGTCACAGTAGTGTGATCCTTAGAGCTCTTGTTTATGTTCACACGGTGCATTGTTGGTTGTGGCTGTAGAAGTCATACACAAGGGAATGCACTAGGGCTACAATATAATCCAATTAAATTCATTAGTGGCTGTTACTTCTGTTTCTTTGCACTGGTTTTACCTTATTTATTGTTTGACCTTCTAATCTGTGCAAACTTTTTAATGATCTTTTTATGATTCTGTATAAGCGTGATAGCGGTCATTTTATTCTAATAAATGAATCCCATCATCTTTTCTGACAGATCGTTATTCAAATGTAATTACCTTTCTACAATTAAATTGTTTATATATTATTGACTTGTTTTTCTGTCTTTCCACAGATCATTGGTAATGCGCGTGCGTGTACATATGTTAAAGAACATTCGCTTGTGGACCCCAAAGAGAAGACTTTCGAGCTTCGGTCTTCGAATGTAAGAACTGAATGTTTTACACTTACCAGAGGCTAACAGGAAGAGAAACAGTTTTCTACTCGTATACTGTATGTTTATTATTATTTAAACAAAATTTAAGGCATGCAAATATGAAATACACTTTCTCTGTATGTTTGCATTCACAGATCACGTTTACGAATATGGTATCTGTAGACGAAAGGCTTGTCTACAAACCACACCCAGAAGACCCCTTAAAGTAAGACCTGGCTATTTGGTGTATAACAAATCACAGAATTTAGCTTTCTTAGTTTGTGCATGCTTCTTCTATTTGCAAGAGTGTAAGAAAGCCTCGATGCAACCTTTTATCCAACTGTTAAATGAACATGATGACTGATATTGAAAATGCATGCTCAGCCAATAGAACCGTGCATGCATTTGTCTCAAAAGTCTGCAAGCTCACATGCATGTCTCAAAACTCATGACATCTGAATAATTTTTTTTCCTAAATAAAAAGTCCTATAATGTGTACAATTATCAACCAATTTCTATCACTCTTTCACAATTTGAGTCTTGGAATATGCCCATGCCATCCATTCATTCTGGTAGCACCTCTAACAAGTGAGTGTATTATGTCCATACAGCCATTAAATCCCAAAAGTTCTTGTCACATTCTGTGTGTGAAAATGCACTTAAGCAATCTTATTAGCAATTTTATTATTTTTAGATGTTTTCTTTACCCTTCTAAAACAGCAGTTTATTTTTTGCTAGTGTATGTTCAGGGTTCCAGGAGCTAAAATTTACCAGTCGTATGCACAAGAAACTTACCTTATCAGCATTATCTGATAATGATGACTGAATACTGAGTCCAACTGCTATGACTAGACCTGAGAAAAGGGTTCACTCATTCTCTGTATCAGGGTCTGTTACATTACTGCATGACTTTGATTTTCATTTGGTCACCAAATCTTTCAGTATGTAAGATAAAAACTTGTTGCAAAAAATAAAACATTAGGTGCATTAGTGACAATTTTAGTCGCTAACTGGAGCCCTGGTGTTCACTGTTAACTTTGTCTTGAGCCTAAACTATTGAGCAAAACCTTCTTCAAAACATATTGTCTTAAAATTTGCAACTTGTCACACACTTTTATGACGTCACTACTAGGGCTGCAACAACGAATCGATAAAATAGATAAAAATCGATTACTAAAAGCGTTGGCAGCGAATTTCATAATCGATTCGTTGTGTCGCGCGACGCGGAGACATTTGATTATTTAAAAAAAACTTTAGTTGAGCGCGGAGCGGAGTGAACACACTCGGTCTCGCGCACTGATGCTAGCAGAGTTCGGCCCTCATAGACAGGGCAGAGCAAAAATAAATAAAAAAATACGAGGGAGGTAGAGGAAAGATACATGGCGGAGGCTGCTGGGTCTTAGTGCGCGTCCCTTACCGGTATAATCAACATCCATGCACGCGTGTACTGTTTACTATAACACTGTGACCACGTGTGTGCACGTAAAACATATTTTGTTTTGTGTCTGTATGCGTGAGTGTACTGTGCGCGTGTAAAGCAAAAGCAAGTCTCATTAGAGACGTTAAAAATCCATGTTCTCTCTCTGCTCAAGGCTCAGCCTGCTCTTTGCCTGCTCTCTGTGTGTGTGTGTGCGTGCGCGCGCGTCATTGGACACCGTGCCTCCCACACATAGACCCCTCCTACTTTCACCTTCACAGACACACACACACACTCTTTCTCTCTGCTCTACACAGAAACACTGCTCTGTTGCGATTCTTTTCAAAGG
>JAOVVA010000012.1:308753-328753 GCA_028565275.1 Leiocassis micropogon | reverse complement strand
GTAATGGGTTGCTGAGGCATCTGTTACAAGCTGTTAGCAGCAGATGCTTAAAGTCCTGTAAGTTGTGAGATGGGACCTCCATCGATCTCCATGTGTTTCCAGCACTTTCCACAGATGATCCATTGGATTGAGATCTGAGAAATTTGAATGCTAAGCCAACACCTCACACTCTTTGTTGTGCTCCTCACACCATTTTTGAACCACTTTTGCAGAGCAGCAAGGTGCATTATCCTTCTGAAAGAGGCCAATGCAATCAGGGCATACGGTTTCCATGAAGGGGTGTATTTGTGTAGGAAAAATGTTTAGGTAGGTGCCACATGTCAAAGTAACATACATGAATGGCAGGACTGAGGGCTTCACAACAGAACCCTGCCCAAAGCATCACACTACCTGTCCTTGCTTGCCTTCTTCCCATAATGCATCACTTCCCCAAGTACTGTAAGTGACTCACACACACCTGGCCATCCACATGATGTAGAAGGAAACGAAAAAAGAAAAAAATGATAAAGATTCATCAGACCAGACCTTCTTCTATTGTGCTATGGTCCAGTTTTAATGCTCACATGCCCAAAGTAGGTGCTTTTGTCAGTAAACACATGATCGTGGGCATCCTGCCCGGTTCTAACACCTTTCTATCTGAATCAGCATTCATTTTTTTCAGCAATTTATGCTACATTCGCTCTTCTTTTAGATCAGACTACACGGGCCAGCTGACACTCCCCGTGTGCATCAATGAGCTTTGGTTACCCATGACCCTCCGGTTCACCTTTCTTGGACCACTTTTGGTAGGTCCTGACAACTGCAGACCAGGGACATCCCACAAGATCTTAAGTTTTGGAGCTTCTCTCACGCAGTGGTCTAGTCTTTGGCCCTGGTTACTCAAATTCTTACACTTGCCCATTTTGTTCTGCAAACAGATCAGAACCTTTTAGGGACAAAAGGTTCACCTACCAGTAAACTGGTGACAGGATCATAAGACCCCAATGCTCATGGATGCCTGTGGAGACCAAAGGCTAGCCCTTCTGGTACAATCCCACAGGGAATCCAAATTAGCACAAATTGCTGAAAAAAGTAAATGCTAGCATGAGAGAAAAGTATCATAAGGCCCAGTGCATCACAGACGCTAGAAGGGAAAGAGTTCAAGGTTATTCATCAGGACTCCAAATTCCCCAGATCTCAAACTGACCGATCATCCACTGAATGTGACAGACAAACGATGGAGGCCCAACCCCACAACCCACAGCACCCAAAGGATTCTCCACTAACATCCCGGTGCCAGACACCACAGCACACCCGCACAGGTCTTGTGGAGTCATGCCCCAGAACTGCCCTGGCAGCACAACAGAAACCCACACAATATTGGGCTTAATGTTTTAATGTTATGGCTGATTATATATGGTGTGTAGATATACAGTACAGTACATCTCAAACAAATATAAATATCACTGAAAAGTTATTTTAGATTCATTACATTTTCAAGCTTTTTTTGTTTTATTTTCAATTATCATGTTTATCAAAAATCTACCATCTCAAATTATTAGAATTTTTCATTTTGAGTTAGAGTAAATCAGTATTCATACAGTATAATATCTTGTATCTCTCAGTCTAGTTCAATACACACAAGCAAAATCTGCTGATTGACAGAAAATGTTCACTTTTCAGATGAAAGTAAGTTTTGCATATTATTTCGAAATCTAGGTCCTATAGTCAGGAGTGTAAAGGCACAGAATTAGCTTGAAGTCCAGTGTGAAGTTTCCAGTCTTTGATGATTTGGGGCAGCATGTCATCTGCTGCTATTGGTCCACTGTGTTGTCTCAAGTCCAGACGTCTACCAATAGATTTTAGAGCACTTCATGCTTTAATCTTCTGACAAGCTTTATGAAGATGCCAATTTCTTTTTCCACCAGAATTAAGGACCTGCCCACAGTGCCAAAACTACCACTAACTAGTTTGCTGACGACGATATTACTGTGCTTGACTGGCCAGTTAACTTGCCTGAACTGAACCCCACAGAGAATCTAATGGGTGTTTTCAAGAGGAAGATGAGAAACACCTGACCCAACAATACAGACAAGATAAAGGTTGCTATCAAAGCAGCCTAGTTTTCAGTAAAGCCTCAGGAGTCCCAAAGTCCCAAAGGCTTGATCGCCCCATACTATGCTGAAATGCTGCAGTAATTTGTGTTAAGGTGAGTGCATAAATCTTCATACTTTTCAAAAGGAAGACGTTTCTGTATTGTAAATCCTTTTTTGATTGATCTTAGGAAATATTCTAATATTTTCAGATACTAGATCTTTTTATTTTCATGACCTGTAAGCTGTAATCATTCAAAACCAAAACAAACAAACAAAAAAACATTTTTTCTTTATATCTAAAATATGAGTTGTACTTTTTAAATAAAATTTAATGAAATAGCTTTTCCACAATATGAAAATTTATTGAGATACACTGTCTATACAGTATATATATATATATATATAACAATCCAAACCTCTGAAAATATCAGGCGATAAACATTCTATATGTTTCTGCATAAATGAATAAGTGAATGCTAATCTAAATATAATCTCAGGAGTAAATTTCTGACAATTGGCAAAACGAAATGCAGTATTGTGTATTAAGTATTATAAAATGTATTAAGTATATTTTAAGCATAAATATTAAGCGTTACAAAGTGGACTTACTAATGAAAACTGGTCATAGATCTGCATGAGGTCCTCCATCCTGTACTGTTCTAGCACCACAAAACCATTCAGATCACTGCTGCCTTTGCGCGCACAGTCCTGGCAGTGAACCACAAATGTCTTCTGGGAGTAGCTCTCACTCGTGACAAAAAGCAGATTGAAAACTTCCACCTAAAAATGTTCAGCATTCATTATTTCAGATTGCGTTAACACTGAATGAAGTTTAAAAATTTTCATAAATAAAAACAACGGAAAAAATATAGCCGCCAGCAGCAATCATCAGTTAAGCAAAATAAATGACCCTGGCTGACCCTCTGACCCTGGCCTACTAACAGAGCTGGGCTATGTGGAGAATAAAGAATTTCACTGTGGAGTGATCAAATTTAAAAAGGAGGTCAAATTGTCTGCTGAGTCCAGATTTAACCTATTTTGAAGCAATAGATGTGTTAGGATAAGGAGAGTGATGCACCAGTCATGTATAGTTCCCACTGTACAAGTATCTGAAAGAAAAGCTAGATTCAGCAATGAACAGAGCCCACTCAATGATTTGCTGGTGGATTTTAATTACTTCAATTTAGCCTTGCCCCTATTACAATCTGTACAACTAACAGTTTTCTAAAAAAAACAAAAAAAATATATTTTTTTTTAATCAATTAATTAAAAAAATATTTCCAGACTACATGATCATGTTCATGAGCTTTTGAGGACAAAGTTTTTGAAACATATTTTGAAATTTGACACATGGGATGTGGGGTCATTGTTATGAAGTATTAGGTGAAATGATGGAAACCTCTTCAGGGATAGGGAGTATTTCCAGCCTAATGTGAACATGGGCAGACACACCCCTTTTTAAATGAATATTTAATCAACATTTAGCAACTGATTCATACGTAACTGACCCTGGAGGAAGTCTGCTCAGAAATTTATAACTGACGTAGGGTTTATGAGACGACCAGCTGAATCTCATACTATAATAAGATGAACTGCTCTTACATTAATCACGGCTCTACAGCCAATCATGGGCGTCTGTGAGCTCACGCAAGCGGAAGAAGCAGATAGCACTATCCACTGAGTATTTTACGTAAAAGTGTATGAGGTACTAAAGGGAACCTACTCAATCCTACCATTCAGGTTTCTTGATCAGAGTTCAGTTGTAAACCAGTGTAAAACTCAAACCCACCTCACAGATGGTGCAGTAGTGTGCAGGTTCATCCCTGCTCCTTCCATGCCATATGGTCTCCTTTCCTGCTGTTATCAGCACCTCCTTTACCTTCTGACACTGTCTGAGTGTCCTCAGCAAACAGAACCTGGACACAACATACCACATTTAAACTGCATCAAAAACACAACTGTAGTTGTAGAAGTTTGGGCAAGAATCAGGCATTACAACTGCAAAAGATGATTTATGTGTCTGATATAAACAAATTTATTAAGAAAATATTTAAAATTGTACATTAAATAGCAACAGAACCAAGTCTAAAATAAACTGACTGATCAGTAAAAAGACCAGAGAGCAAGTAATAAAGCTGCTTGAGTTATTAGAAAGAAAAGGGAAAGGAAAAGAAAAAACAAGAAGAAATAAAATGTTGTACCTGTATATGTAATTTGGATGTTACCATTATTTATGCAACAAGCCACCAAGCACAATAAAACTTTCTAATAATGAAGAATATTTTTACTTTACTTCCTGACATGGGCTCCTATTAACATTTATTTTAAAAGAAAATTGTATATTGTTACATTTTTGCATTAAATCATACCTAAGAATATATTTCTTCATATATTCTTCATATATTTTCTATATTTTGTATTTTTGTTGTACAGTTATTTTATTTTTAACTTTTTTTTGCATATTTTATTTTATTCTTTCCTAGTTAAATTTACCCTTTATTTTAAATTTTCATATTTATTTCCTATTCCTATTCTTTTATTTTTAGGTCACGAGCAGTTGTCTAAGCATTTCACTGCATATCGTACTGTGTATGACTGTGTATGTGACAAATACAATTTGAATTTGAATTTGATAAATAATCCACTGCATGGTGACATTAAACAACAACCAAAAAGATGAATAGTTAAACAAAAACAAAGAGAAAACTCTATTAAAATACACTAATAAAATGCATGATTAACAATAGTGACTGCCCGTTATCGCTACTCTTATTTGCCCTAGATATGACAGGCCCTAGATATTTGGCTATGCTCAGAGGAAGGCTTCGGTTCAGTTATCATATGATTAGTCATACTGGAACAGTTTGGTATAAACTTGGGTTATAAGGTCAACTATCAGAAGAGTGAATTACTACAGATTAACCTGCTTGCTAAACTGCTCCCACGTTCCATACAGTATACAGTGAAACCTCGGATTGCAAGTAACGCGGTTTGCGAGTGTTCCGCACGACGAGCAAAGATTTTTAATATTTTGACTTGGAAAACGAACAAATCTTTACGAGTACCTAGTATCATGCATTACGCACGCGCTTCTTGTTTTTATGCCGAGCGTCACGTGATCACAACTTGAGCCAACAGTTTTTCTCTCTCTTGCGCTGCGGAATTGTGGGTAGTCGTCTCCCCTGCTGGGTCTTAGTGCGCTGCGCGTCTCTCACTGGTATAATCAACATCCGTGCACACTTGTACTCTTCACTATAACACTGTGACCGTGTGTGTGTGTGTAAAACATATTTTATTTTGTGTCTGTATGCGTGTGTGTACAGTGCGCATGTAAGGCAAAAGCAAGTCTCATTAGGGAGGTTAAAGATCCATTATCTCTCTCTGTATCAGCCTGCTCTTTTGTGTGTGCGCGCGCGTCGTTGGACACCGTGCCACTCACACACACACATACTCTTTCTCTCTGCTCTACACAGAAACACTGCTCTGTCGCGATTCTTTTCAAAGCTAAAGTGCAGGTTAATTTATTTTATTTTTATAGCAGTGATTCCGTTAGTGTGTCGCCCAATCGTGTCATTCGAGAGATTTCTTGTTTACTTTTATGATAAAACAGTGTTTCTGTTGTGTGCGCGAGTGTGTAAAAAGAGTGGAGGAAGGGTAACTGTGTAAGACGAGAAGGGATAAAAAGAAGGCGCTCCTTACTTCAGCTTCACACACACACACACACACACACACACACACACACACACACACACACACACACAGCACCTGCGCGCACAAACGGAAACACTGTTGGGATTTATTTTTACTTTTTTTTAAAAGGTAAAGTGCAGGTTAATTTGTTTTATTTTTACTTTATATTTTGTGTTAATTATTTTTGTATTTATTTTTTGGGGCTGTGGAACAAATTATTTGAGTTTTCATTAATTTTTATGGGAAAAAAGCCCACGTCCGGAACAAATTATTCTCGTAATCCAAGGTTCCACTGTAAGTGTATGGTTGAAGGATTATAGGTGATATGTTCTGAGCAAACTTTCTGCCTCTACAGAAACCCAAAAAATATAGAGCTAATTTAAGAAAAATGTTGGTTTCCATCTTGACATCACTTTTTAAGAATCACATCTTCAAACCTTCAAAAGTATAGACCTGACTTTTAGGTATCAACAGTGTCAAAGAGTTCTCGTATAACTATCACCTGCAACTCTCTACAACCCCACATTCATGCAGTTTGTCAGGATGGTGATGGTAGACCTGTAGAAATTGACCAGAAGTTTCTGATGCAGCTGTGCCTATTAAAGATTTCTGACCTTGTTGCGTTCCTATTTTTGACCTGTCAATTAAACAATAATGAATAAAAAAATATATAATAATAATAATAATTTAGCTACTTTGTATAATCTTGCGCTGTGTCTTGGGTGGGTAAAATAAAACAAAGTATGTGCATAAATAATTAAGCTACATATCAATTGCACAAGTCCAAAATTTTCACAATTAAATGATTGAAAATCAATAAATCTATGGTTCAAATGCATACAGAACCATATGGACTGATTTGTCCTGGTCACGGATCAACTATAGTCTATTACTCCACTAATTTCTACACTGATTCAGTCAAGTCCTGCAAAACTGATAGGAAGACATCACAGCAAAGATGAATAATGATATAAAACATATCACAAAAGCAACCCAAATGCTTTTTAAGTCAAATGTTGTAACTTTGTAACCAAATGTATAAATGGACAACTGAACTCTACACATTCACATTTCATACAAACTTAAATAATTCTTTTGATTGTGTAAAGCTGCTTTGCGGCAATGACAATTGCTAAAAGCGCTATACAAATAAAATTGAATTGAATTGAATTGAACTCAACCCCACTGAGCACATTTTTTCAAGGCAGAAAGACGCAGAAACAAACAAGAACTAAACACGGACTACATTTTCATAATTTTCCTTTGACTGTGTAAAGCTGCTTTTGCGACAATGACCACTGCTGAAAGTGCTATACAAATAAAATTGAGTTGAATTGAATAGAATTGAACTAAAGACGACTCAAGTAAAGGCCTGGCAAAGAACCTCAAGGGAAGAAACTTAACATTTGATAATGTCCATAGGTTGCAAAATTCAGGCAGTCTTTGAATGCAAAGGATTTGTAAAAATACTTTGAATTAAAGCTGAAAAGCTACATTTTAATCATATGTTGATTGCTTAATGCAAATTTGTGATGGTGTAAATGAGATAAATCAGATTACTGTCCAAACTTGACCTGACTGAATTGTAAAAGAATATAGCAGAAAGAGAAATAAGAACCTAAGCCAAATGATCTGTCCTAAAACGATCGTCATTCTTTTCTATCAGACGGAACAGTGTAGCACCACTACTTCTTTAAAACATCTTGAACACTGAGACAAACTAGTGATAACAACAGACTTTGAAGAAGCTCAACCCACATGATGCTCTTTGGTCAACAGCATGGATCCAGTATAGATCACTTGCCAATGAGCTTAAAACAAACTCACTTGATCATCTCAAAGAGCTTATGGTCAGACACTTTGATGTTCCTTGCCATGTTCCAGGAAAGATGCACCATAGGAACTGCTGACTTGACGGTCTGGAGTTTGTTCCACTCGTACCTTTCAACAGCCAGTTTGTACTGATGTGCTGTGAACAGATATTACAGATAAGTACTATGGAAAGTTCAAGAAGTATTTATTTGTCGAATATTTTAGTTTGTTAGTCTACCCTGATTTATGGTTGATGGGTAGCAGGTGTTAAAAATGCAAATGAATCAAAGTGAACACAGTTTTGTGAGTATGATTATTGCAAAGCGAGAAGGTGTCTTTTTCTCTTTTAAAAAATTTTGCTATCAGGTGGGGAGTTTAGTAATTAAAATGAAAACCCATTGCAAGTACAGATACATATGCCAAATAACATTTTAATTATCACCGTAATTGCACAACCAAAAGCCACAGAATAATTCAATTTGGGAAATAAAATTTTTATTTAAAAGGTACACATGAAGCATCCAAATGCCCATGTAAATGAAATCTTAATAGTATTAAATCAAACCGCAAATGTAAATGCAATAAATGACTTTTAATTTTGAGCCCAAAGATGCATGGACAAGTTGAAAGTTGAAATATCAATTTACTATTGCATTGCCATTTTACATATTACACATAAATTAGAATTTTGAACCAATAATACCTGGGTATTATTAAAATATCAATAGTAGTACACCAAATTGCAAATGTAAATTGAATAATTGAATGTGAAATTGAATTGAATTTTAATTGTATAAAATCAGAATGCATCTTGGAAAAAGGCAATCCAGTGGAGGCAAAGTGATGCACTGGGCAATGTTCTGCTGCAAAACATTGGGTCCTAGCGTTTATTTGGACCCACGTAAATACCTAAACATTGCTGCAAACCAAGTAGTCACCTTCATGGCAATGGTATTCCTAATAGAAGTTTTACATTTCAGCCGACAATTAATTTCATTTCATTTCAATTCATCGTTTTTTATTTATTAGAATGGAAAAAACATTGCAAATGTTGGTTCTTTCAAAAGTATTAACACTATTTGATAGACATGGCACGGTTACTATTTTTGCACAAGTTTATAAATTTTTCGTCAACAATAAATGGGAACAAAGTTGAGGTATTCTCAAATCGGAGTTCTTCCCGTATTTATGGAGTAATGCCCACAGTAACAGAGTCTGTGTAGGAGGCCCTTATCAGGTTAAGAAAGCTACAATTAAATTTGTATTACTTTAACAATACAAATTTTGGAATTAAAAATGTGTATAACAAAGGTTTTCATTCCAGTCAAACATAAAGATGCACAGTTATGGGACAAGGCAAAAATATATTAATAGCTCCCAAAATACATACCAGTCAGAGGGCCGACATTCCAGGAGATGTTATTGCACCAGCCAATGGCCTGGACCCAGTGCACTGTGCCTGTGTTGAGCCAAACCAGGTCTCCAGGGCGCTGGATAAACCGGTACACGGGAACATTTGACTCATACATATCTTCCAGGTTTGGCCACCACGAGCCCATCAGGAAGTTGACGTTGTTCTTTTCACAGAACTCGCTCATTACCCCCCAGTATGGCTCAGGCACTGCAAACCACTCGCAGTCCCCTGGCCCAATGTTGATGTTGACAGAGCAGAAATTGTTATGTTCTTGATGACCTACAGATATATTCATAGTATTATATTATTATATATAATATATTTATATTCATCACAACATATAGTAAAATATGTTTAATTATTACTTCATAAAACCTAACAGGGGGCTTTTTGGTATTTACTGTAAATGTTATGAATTAAAAAGTTGCAATTAAATAGGCATTAATTAGGCATTGCGTGGGCATTAAATATGAGGTAGATCGTCGAGTTAGACATTAAAGTTGACCTAAATGTCATATTACTTACCAGGTATTCTGCTACCAGGAACCTTCATAAAGAGTTGGACAGTGTTCATGCCTAGGATGGTGTGACCCACATGGCTGAGCAGGTTACCAGCAGACACCACCCGAGCAAATGCAGGTAGTTTACCCAGCTCCTGTAGCTGAAGTTTCCATCTGTAGGGGAAGTACAGATGTCAGCATCACAGTGCATCCATGCATACTGTGTAACCTTCAGATATCTGAAGAATTTATAATTAGGATAAATTGATCCACATACTTTTTCTCATCTGAAACATCGATATTTGTCCCAAACTTAATTTGTTTGAAAGGACTTTTCCGTCTTCTTATAATACTAGTGACAGAGGAGGGGATGTTTAATAAAGACATACAGCAAAAACAAAGCCATTTAATAAAAAAGCAACAGGCTGATACATTATTAAACATACTTTTCTGATGTCGACAGGTCAGAGTCTGAAAGTTCCTTTTGGCCTTTTTTTTCACTCTCCTCCTAAAATACAGAAAGAAAAAAAAAGAAGATTAATAATAATAATAATAATAATAACACCAAGACAATTATAACAAGATGTTAAGCACTGAATTAATACCTAGCTTTTTTTATCGGATCTGTGCCACTCAAAGTTTAAGGGTTTAAATTTAAACTTCAATTTTAAAGATGTAAACAGAAGTGACTTTACACCATTAGAATTACAAGCAGGTGTAATGTTTGTTTAAACCTACATGAAAAGGAACCTATTATGAATTCCATGAAAATTCAATAATCAAGCTCCAAAGGCAAGCAAACTCAGACAAGTCAAACTTTTTAACACTGGGCAACACCTGAAGCAATTTTATTACAGTTCCCCAGTAAATGCTGTTACCTTTTTTTAAGAAATATAAAAAGGAACACTTAATGATCTTGTTTGCCATACCCGTAATGACTCCTGAAAGGATGTAGCCTGATACTGGGCATACTTGGCAATGGTGGTAAGAGACCGGCTGCTCTCACATCGCCACTGCTTTCTGGTGCCACTGGCATCCCAGTTTTCATCTGCTGGCTGGCACAACTGTGTCCACACCTCTACAAGGTGATCTGGGTTAGCCTCCACTAGAGTCTTAGTGGAAAATAGACCCAAGTCTAAAGAGATCAGCAAGGAGAAAACATCATGGAAAACATCTGTACACAGGCTGAACTGATGCAACACCTCTGTAAATAACCTTCATAAAACATTACAGCTCATCTTAACACTCACTCCTAAAACCACAACCAATAGCCTAGAAATGTGCATATGAACAAGGACTTCTATCTTTTCTAATTGTATAACCTTGTTTAAAATGTAGAATTACATTCTAATATTTTATAATAAAATATTTGCGCACACTGTTGTAACAACAAATTAGTTGCCTGTGTTTGTAAAATGCAATTGAGCAAATAAAATGTTTAATTTCTAAAATAAGCATTAGTCTACAAAGAAGCTAATCTGTGATGCAATTAGACAGAAACAAGCCAAACAAAAACAAATGAAAAAACAAAAAGAATTCTCACCCAGTTTGAGAGCTCCTGCCAAGCCACGAATGACGGTGACAGGGTTGGATGGGTTGATGCAGAACTGGTGCAGTGGAGGAAAGAATGCGTCTCTCTTATTCTCCAACTGCAAAGGTTACAAATGAATATTATACAACTAATAAGAATCCACCAAGAAATTAATACAAAAAACACTTGCATTTATACAGCTTAACTAATTAGTTAAAGCCCACTCACATAAATGCTGGGTGTGGGGGGGTTGAGCTTGTCCTTTGGCAGAGGGGGAGTTGGAGGAGGAGGGAGGCAAGGTGGAGGGTACTTATCCAACAGGATGCGGTTGCTTGAAAGACCATTCTTTAAAATGTTTCTGCACAAGTACAAAATGTTTATTTACAAATGCAGGTATGTTACATATTGTTTAAACACAAATGTCAGAATGAAGGAAAAGTATCATCTCTGTGACAACACTGGAACCCAATGTGATCTTCTCCTGCTGTAGCACATCCATCTCAATGAGGTTTTGTGCATGCAGAGATGCTTCTATCTTTTTAGCCGGCAGGGTTATAAAGGGTGTCAATTTTAAACACTATATCTTTCCTGGCAGCATGAACCAATCTGGCCATTTTCCTCGGACATCTCTCCTTTGCACTATTCTCTATAAAGGTCCAGAGATTATTTTGTGAAAATCCAGGCAAGCAGGAGTTCATGCAATACTCAATCCAGGCTTTCACACTTTTTCCTCATTCTGATGTTTGATGTGAACATTAAGCAAAGTCTTTGACCTCTATCTCATGATTTTTTTCTCTGCTGCCACATAAATGGCTGATCAAATAACTGCATGAATATGACGGTGTACAGGTATTCCTACCATACACAGTGTATCTCAAAAAATTAAAACATCATAAAAAGTAACTTTTCTTTTGTAATTTAATTTAAAAAGTGAAACTCATATACAGCCTCCTAATTAAGAACAAGTTCCATTCCAAGAGCTCTTTCGTAAGTTCAACAAACATTGTCTAGGTACCGGGATACTAACACAAATGGCTATAAGTAGTATATTACAGGACATACAGTGTTCTTTAGAATCATGCTGATGGTTGGACAACTTATGTGAAAAAAACGATCAATGTCTGCAATCTTCACCTAATTCCAATTCCACCTGAGATTCCAATCTCAATTATTTTCACTTCTGTCTCCATTGTTATTGATTAGTCCTACTTAGCAGAACCAGCTTTATCGTCACTGTTTTTACGCTTGCTTCCGGACATCCTGGGCTTGTCCTGCACTTGCAGAGGATGCATGCTGCACTCATGTGACAATGTATGCCAGACATGATCCGACGTCCACAATTGAACATGCACGAACGCATGCTCGTATCTTCAAAAGTTCCTAACTCCAATGTTTGTATGTATGTTCTAGATTCACTACATGTAAAGTGTAATATTTTAGACCATTTTTTGTTTTAATGACTTTTGTTTTAATCTGTGGAAATCTGTAATTTGAAGGTTCGTAAGTTGGGATTTTATTGTATTCATACAGTAGAAATATCTCTTGGTCAGGTTCACTACATGCATAGGAAAGACATGTTGATAAATGTCTGGATGATGATCATCGGCACCATTTAATTTAATTATTTAAGTGTATTCCCGGTCTAAGTACTAACTGAATAAATGAACCTAATTTTCCAGAAATGAGACATTTTCTATATTGTAAATCTTAGGAAATATTCTGACGTAATAGATTTTTGATTTCATGAGCTACAAGCTATAATAATCGAAACTGAAACAAAAAAAAAAAACAGAGGAAAAAAAGCTTGAAATATTTTACTTGAAATGAATCTTTTCACTTTTTGAGTTGAGTTTCACTTTTGAACTAAATTACAAAAACAACCTTTTCCATGTGATTCAATTTTTTTGGGATGCACTGTACATCAAGTACATGGTGAGTGTACATTCCAGTTATATATATAATAAATTCCATATGTCTAATATGTTATTTACATTATAATAGATAATATGTTTCAGTGTAAGTACACCTACACTGGCCAAAGGTAGGTAGACACCCACCAGAAAAATGTGAAACATCATTGTCTAGATCCTGTCTCAATGCCATTTCCCTTCAATGAAACTAAAGGGCCTAACTCAAACCTGTTCCATTATAATAGTGTTCCTGTGCCTGAAGTGAGGTCCATAAAGACATGGATTGTAAATGTTGGTCTGAAAGAAATCGAGCCTGCACAAAGCCCTGACATCAACCCTGCTGAACCTCTGAGGATGAACTTGAAAACTGACTGCATGCTAGACCTGCATGATTAAAATCCTACTTTGTGTTCTGGTCGGTAGCTGCCCACCTAAACAGCAGCAAACTTTCTCTATAATATGTTTATAGTGTACAATACAGATTCCATGTATACATGTGACAGATCTATTACTTTATTCTAACAGTATCTTACAGGAAAACAGCCAACATCCCATATACAAAACAACTTTCTGATCGTCATCAAAAATGGACTCAAGAAATTGGGCCATGAGAAAATGTTGTCTTTAGACAGGAGAATGTGAACATTCTCGTTAGCAACAAAAATATTTGCTTATGAATAAGTCCTGTGACTATAGACTAATACACTAGACTAATCTTCTCCTCACCTCCAGTCCAGCATGTTCTGTTTATCTCTGAACGCAATATTAAAATGCTATTTAGTTGCGCTCTCACAGTGACAAAGAACTTATTGAATCTTGAATACTATCATATTTTCATTATTTACATATTTGTCTTTGGCTTTTTATCTTTTAATGTTTAAAAATAAAATGTTTTAGAAAGTAAAATTGGTGTTTGAGTTGTTTATGTCATTATGATAATGGAAAGAAAATGCTGGGGTTAAAAGCAGTGCATGCAGTGTCTAGCTAGCAAACAGGATAAAAAGGAGTGAGCGTGTCCCACCTTCATCTGTGGCACTGATGGCAATACATAACTGCTTGCAAAACCACTGACAAAGCACAATTTCTGAACTCTATATGGAAATAATGGCTGCCATTGTTGCTGACCAAAGTATAGTATTGTTAGAGAGCACATAGGACAGACAGTGGCACAAGCCAATCTCACAAGCCAAATCTTCATAAAAATTGGGATATCTTTCCTGCAGAGAAGGTTGCTTTACTATAAATAAATCTGACCTCATGTTAAAAAAAATTAGTCAACATGCACATGAAATATGTTTGATATGTATCTGCCATAGTAATGAAGAATCCATGCTATGCAAGAAAGCAGGTTATCCAAAAATCACACTTTTTGACAAATCTGTGAAAATTGCTAATGAGCAGCATATAACATCAGAATGGACTTTAAACATAAAGAATGACCACATTACCATCCTCAACAAATGTTTGAAAAAGGATATACAGGAGTGTTACACTTCAAGATGTAGACATATAGTTGAAGTCATAAGTTTACATGCCCCTTAGCCAAATATATTTAAACACAGTTTTTCACAATTTCTGACATTTAATCCTCGTTAGCATTCCCTGTCTTAAGTCAGTTAGGATCACTACTTTATTTTAAGAATGTAAACTATCAGAATAATAGTAGAGAGAAAGATTTAACTCATCTTTTATTTCTTTCATCACCTTCCCAGTGGGTCAGAAGTTTACATACATCCAGATAGTATTTGGTAGTATTGCCTTTAAACTGTGTAATTTAAGTCAAACCTTTCAGCTATCCTACCATGATCTTCTAACAGCATGTTGCTGGAATTTTAGCCGATCCCTCCTGACAGAACTGGTGAAACTGAGTCAGGTTTGTTTGCACACATTTTTTTTCCCCCTACCTGTGTAGCATGGTTTGTATAATTTGAATGTGGTATTTTGAGCAATTTGGAAATTGCTCCCAAGGATGAACCATACTTGTGGAGGTCAACCGTTTTTGTTTCTGAGGTCTTGGTTCATTTCTTTTTACTTTCCCATGCTTTCAAACTAAGAGGGACGGAGTTTGAAGGTACTCCTTAAAATACACCCACAGGAACACTAACAGTTAACAGATTTTATGTAGCGTTCGAACACACTAGAATTGTGATATAGTGAATTATAAGTGAAATCCATCTGTAAACAAGCGTTGGAAAAATGACTTGTGTCACGAATCAACTTGCCAAAACTATAGTTTAATATGAAATCTGTTGAGTGGATAAAAAAAAAATTAGTCTTAATGACTTCAACATAAGTGTACGTAAACTTCTGACTTCCACTCTATGCGTGAACTGGTGAGAGTGGGTCTAAGATCTACCATATGACAGCTACCAACCGAGAAGGGTAAAGGCTAACGTGTTCCATCAGAGACACAAAGCCAGCCAGCCACATCTTTTGGAGCTTTTTATGCTCCATCATAAGGCAGTGTAACACCCTCAAAGGAAAACTGCTATCCACTCTCTTTTTGACATACATTAGCTCACAGATGCCTATGGATAAAAAGTGAATACCATCCCTCCCACCCATGGTCAATTTGTCAACTTTCCTCTCTTGGACTCCCGGCCTCGGATGGCTGCACCAGTATACAAACTTGTGACCCTCCAGATGATAGAGTGAATGCTATTCTGTTGTGATACTCTGTAGCCCATAAAAAAATAAATGCTAAATTCATAATAGTAACTATAACCTGCCAGAAGTAGGAGATGCTCATGTAAGCAAAGAAATATCCTACCTACCTGCATGCTTTGAGGATGTCTGATGAAGTTGGATAGATGGATACAGTGGAGGATGAGTGCATGCTTCTGAGAAGAGGGCCAGGTTTGAGACATGCCTCAGGTGGCTCAGCCTTTACTGGGCTCTGAGAGTCCTCAGAACATGCCTCTCGTACACTGCCATTTACTGTGGTTGAGTCAGGCTTGGCAAAGCTACCTGTGGGCTCGTTGGTCTGGGGTGAGGATGAAGTTGCAGATAATGCTGAAGCAGGTGAAGAAGCAGTTGAGTTGGCACCCACGTGCACATGGTTAAGCCCGAAGCTTGGTGGCAGTCTCTCCTTGCCCATCACTGGAGCACACATCTGTGGACTGTGTGAGAAGTCATTAGCTGGTAATCCAGATGTGTGCTTGGGGCTATGATGGTTGGCCGCAGTGGCACAGATGTCATGTGCCTGCTCTCTCTCTTTGGTCAGGGGAATGCCTGAGGTAGATGTGTGCACGGAAGCAGTTGATAAAGAAGCTGACGAGGACGATGGGGAGGAAAGGTGACTAATAGCCGGCTCAGAAGAGTTGCTAGGGGTCGCAGTGGAATGTCCAACCTGATTATAAGAACCACTACCAGCCCAGCCACTGGAACAGTGAACTCCTTCTCCATTAAGACCTGCCCAATGTGAACCTGGGCCTTTTTGGAGCCCCTGCAAAATAGAAAGTGTGGGAATTTATTTTTGATATAATAGGAAACAGCATTTGCAATAGTAGTCACAATTCTAAAAACCCTGGGAAAAATTATGGAATCACCACAATGGACATTTAACCAGCATTTTTTTACCCTGTAGCAAATAAACAAATCACAGATACAACAAGCTGTTTTTCTTAGGTGAACATTCTGGTCCTTTACCCGACATGCAACCCCATATTATAAATGACTGAGGAAATTTGATTGATATTTTTTCCCCCAGGCAGTCATCTTTATGTCTCATTAAAACAGGACAAGATAAAAGTTCTGGCATCTCATCATCTTAGTAAATAAAGATTTGTGATTCATCACTGAATATCATTTTCATCAAATCACCTACGTCCTATGATTTCCTTCTCTTTAGCACAATGTAACCTCGTTTCCTTCTTTAAGTGCTGATGACACGTTAGCGCTGTTAGGTAGTGTTAGTGCTGTTTTTTCACATACATTTTCTACTGTATATACAAATCCCATTTAATTCAGCTATTAATTTTTTGCTGCACATTTTCTATTTTCAAGGCTTGATGATTTATAAAACACATGAGATTTCTATCCTGGTTTTTTGACATCTTTGTTGGGCTACCTCTATTTTTTCACATAAAACCTCCCCACTTTGTTTATGTTTGCACCAAATCTTTGACACAGCTGACTGATTATAGTATCTTTTGCTATAATTCTTGAAGGAGTTACATTATAATTTCCATTGTTTTAATTAAATAAAACTCCATTGTTGAGGACATGTTTCCTTTTAATTAGCCAAGTCCAGTAGTTTGTTAGGATGTATGCAAATTACAAGGTGATTTACATAATCATTTTTAATTACTTCCCCACCAGATCTGGAAAAATATGCAATTTGAAATAATAATAATAATAATAATAATTTAATTCTAAATTTGTTTTACATCTAACAAAATCAGAATTTCAGCTATTAAAGAAAACTGTTTTGTGTTATGTCCTGTCATTTATGTGATTTGTTTAATAACTACTGAGTAGAAAGTGTGGTGATTTCATTTTATAAGGACTCAATGAGCACAAATCAATTGCAGTACAGCAGCAGTTTCTCCACACAAACCTGAGTGGTACTAAGATGCTGGCTCTTCCACACATCCCTCAGGCTTGTGCAGTTGTGAGGTAGTACGTTAGAGTGCATGTAAGGCACATCTCCATTGGTTCCTGTTTGTGATGTTTGATTATTGCCAACTGAGGGGAGCTGTTGGTTAGGAGGAAGTGGCCCATTGGACAATGGCTGAGAAAAGCAGCGGGAGTGGGGCAGAGTAGAAGCAGGTGTGGGGCCATTGGAGAGGGGGGACTGCATCTGCCCAGCTGCATTATGTTCTATCTTTACAGGTAAAAGAAACATAAACAGGGAGTATAAAGGATCTGACTAATATATAAAATGTAATAATAACAATAATAATAATAATAATAATAGTAGTAGTAGTAGTAGTAATAATAATAATAATAATAATAATAAAATGCATCTATCTGACTCCAGATTCATACGGAGCCCCGCCAGGAGTCATTTAGTTAAAAACAAAAATGGATTACTAAATCGTGCACATGGATTAATAAAGCAAGAGCGCTGTTTGGTTTACTGGTGTTGTGTCAAAGTTGGTTCCCCCATTAAGATGTGTTTTTCTTAGCACCACCCCCATAAAAATGGCACTGCACAGGGGTGGGGCTAAGAAAAACGCACTTCAATGAGGGGAACCAACTTTGAAACACCACCAGTAAACAATCGGTGCGCACGGTTAATTAATCCACACTCAGTATTATTAATCTACGCACTCGGTTTAGTAATCTTTTTTCTTTTTGCGTTCTTTTTTTTTTTTTACCACATGACCCCTGGGAATATCTGTAGGATCATTACGCTCACAGGAAAATAACTAATAGAACTCAAAGGCAATGGCACTGAATGCCGTTAAATTCCCTTCCAACAATTTGTATTCCTGAAATACCTTTTATAGTATTTAAAATGAGCCTTGACCCTATTTGAATGAATTCCAAAATGTTATCAGTTCACCTGCTGCTTACAGTGATTATTCCATATAATTAGAAATGGGTGTGGCTCAAACATATTGTATAATGATTATGGATTATAATGCTTATAGTTTAAGAATATCTTACTATCAGATTTTGTGACATTTGGTACATGGTGATGGTACACACATGAAAAACAAGGTGGTATTTCTGATGTAAAATAAGCTTAAAAATACCATGAGCATGGCAGCACAGCTGTTTCTAATACAGTATATTCCCTTAATAAGGTATGAAGCCTTTTAAACCAAAAGCATGTTCACAAAGTGTAATCTTTTGAATGAAAAGTTCAGAAAAGTGCAACCTTGTAAACCTGAATTGCTGAGAGCTGAGCTTCCAGCTGTTTCAAAATCTGCACTTGCACGGGTTTCAGATTTGCCCTGTTAGCCCGCATCTGTTCCAACAGCTGGAAAAAGAAAAGAAACAAACAGGGGGGAAAATATGAACAAACAGAAAAGCAGTCTGATATATTATATAGTAATTTGACTATACTGCTGTATGGAACTAACTGTTACAATAGCTCCATGATGCATATTTTTGTCTGCGATATTTTGGCTGATGTGG
Source organism: Leiocassis micropogon (assembly GCA_028565275.1). Lineage (NCBI taxonomy): Eukaryota > Metazoa > Chordata > Actinopteri > Siluriformes > Bagridae > Leiocassis > Leiocassis micropogon. The sequence continues at coordinate 309,734 of JAOVVA010000012.1, read as the reverse complement.
TTCGTCTTTTTTTCTAATTAGCTTGCATTTTTCGTTTTTAAACTTAAGAACATACCATATGACTAATCAGAGGAACATTGTCAACTATTAACATGATGAAGTGCACAAAACACAATGTAAAACCAACGGTATACAATTCATTTAGAACTTACCTGTATAGTTAAATGTTTGATCTCTATTTTCATTTTAATGCCTTTAGAAAATAATTACAACTTTGAGTAAATGGACAATATATAGTAATAAAAAAAAAGTAGTGGAACAGTCCAATTATTTTGTTCTTGCTAAATATATACACAGTATATCTCAAACATCTGTGTTTGAGATAAGATAAATAAATGAGATAACCGGTCCGTATTTATTTTTCTGATATTTACATCTAGATATTTTAAAAACTTAGCTCACTACATGGCTCTTTTAATGGCTTACCACCAATTTCCAGTTGGCATCAGAACACAGTGTCATTCACTAAATATTTGGTTTCCTATTCCTTGCTGGCAATAACTGCACAAGGTTGGTGGATTGTGATTCTGTTTGTTGATGTTCTGAAGTCAACAAACTTGTATATTTTTTCTTTTCCTTTTATTTATAGACCTTAATATACACTGGCTCCTTGGAATGGCCATCTCATCATTTTATATACAAAGTACTGTGCAAAAGTCTTAGGCACCATATTTTATGCTGTACCAACTTTGTTATATATGTTTATCATGACTGCATAATTATGTACAAAATCATTCAGTATTTTCATATATAACTTAAACATTAATAAATAAATAACATTACAGGAGAATATATGCATGGCTGTAAAGAAAAAAATATATAGTACAAGACAGATTTTTGATGGAAACAAAAAATCTAATGTACGCTCCTGGGGTTTGCATAAAAATAGGAAGGATCGAGTGTCACAAAGTTACCAGAAGAACTCATATTCTCCAGCAAGCTCAGTAAAACCTAACAGCTGTTTTCTTATAAAACTGCACA
>JAOVVA010000012.1:292796-308653 GCA_028565275.1 Leiocassis micropogon | reverse complement strand
ACCTCCACATCATTGCATTCAGTTTTTATTCACGATTTGTATAGTGTCCCAACTTTTTTGGAATCCGGTTTGTAATACCAACAAATAGTTTTGACTATTTGGTACAAATTAGAACTGAAAACCCTTTTTTGAATTTTGTTGGTTTATCCCATTCACCAGCCAGTCCTACACCATCATACAACAGGCACCAGCTGGGGAAAGTAAAGGTCAGCACTTCCATGATGCGTGATGCCAGCATATTTTTGAACTGCTGATCATTTTGTGTCACAATCTATGAGTAACACACTGATTATTACAATATTAAATTTGTACGTTTAAATGAGTGTTCATTGGCTATTTTCTGAACCTAGTTCAATTTCATTATTACACCGAATTGCATTAATACACATGTTTGGGAATATGCAGATTATTGAAGATTAATCTCCAGAAAGTAAAAACAGTGCTTGGAAAGGGTAAAAAAAAAATTAATTCAACAAACTTCAAGCAAAAGGAAGAAAAAAAACTGCCGTTGCAATGTTATTCCAGGTGATGGCTACAGTGCCTTGCAAAAGTATCTCTTGAACTTCTCCACTTATTGTCACGTTTCAACCGCAAACATAAATGTATTTTATTGGGATTTCATGTGATAGACCAACACAAAGTGGCATATAATTGTGAAGTAGAAGGAAACCATTTTTCAAAAAAAAACCTGCAGCTCGTCCAGAGTTGCCACGGGCTTCTCGGCCGCTTCTCTGATTAATGCTCTCCTTGCCCGGCTGTCGGTTTAGTGTTCCTTGGGCTTCATGGTGCTGTTTGTTAACTAATGTTCTCTAACAAACCTCTGAGGGCTCTCAGCTGTATTTATACTGAGATTAAATTACACACAGGTGGACTCTAATTAATGTATAGGTGACTTCTGAAGGCAATTGGTTCCACTGGATTTTAGTTAGGCGTATCAGAGTAAAGAGAGCTGAATACAAATGCACGCCACACTTTTCAGATTTGTATTAATTTTAAATTATTTATCAAAGATTTTTGAGAACCATTTATTATTTCCCTTTCACTTCACAATTATGTAACACTTTGTCTTGGTCTGTCACATAAAATGGCAATAGAATAAAACATTGGGATAAATTTTTTTTTTTTTTAATTAAAATTTGTGTGTGAAACATGACAAAATGTGGAAAAGTCCAAGGGGTATGAATACTTTTGCAAAGCAATGTAGTATGATGGAAAGGTGGTTGCTAGGTAGAGATGGGGGGAAACTGATTCAGTTATGAATCATGATTCTTTCGTGAGCCTATCCATGAAGCACATTGACTACAAAATCTATTTTTAAATAATTTATTACATTTATAATAGAGATGCACCATTCAAACAGCCAGTGACTGAAATTGGCTGTTTTTCAGATTGATCAACCATGACCGATCAGCCTAGCACGAGCATTGTAACAGAAACGCATTTTTATGGCGTTACATTATCAAAAGGTTATAAGCCTCCAATCGCCCTTTTCCCTACATACTGTACTTGACCCCTTGCTGAGAATATGGACCCAAATCACAGTCCACTTGTGTATAAGGTGGCATATAATGATGGCTAATAGTGGTCATGTTTTGAAGAAACCCAGTCCTCAAAAGAGATTTCTTTATAGATTATTAACACAATGCTGTAAACCAAATTCTGAAAAAAAAGCATTACCCTTCCCATGGATGACCAAAGCAAAGCACATGGCCTCAGTAACTAGTCCTAAACAAGACTTAAGTTTTTTGCAAACGCATACACCAATCAGCCACCAACATTTAACCCACCTGCCTAATATTGTGTAGTTCCCCTGTTCCCCAAAACAGCTCAGAGGTGTTGAGGTTGGGCAAGACCTCTGAAGGTGTGCTGTGGTATCTGGTACCAACATGTCAGCAGCAACACCTTTAAGTCCTGTAAGTTTGCGAGATGGGGCCTTAGTGGATCTGGACTTGTTTATCAGGGACATCACACAGATTCTCAATTCAATCGAGATTTGTGGAATTTGTCTGAGTCAACACCTTGAACTCTAACATGTTCCTCAAACCGTTCCTGAACATTGTTTGCAGTGTGTGAGGGTGCATTATCCTGCTGAAAGAGGACACTGCTTCTTAGGGAACACTGCTGCCACAAACGGGTTGACCTTATGTACAACAATGTTGAGGTGGGTGATACAAATTAAAGTAACATCCAAGTGAAGGCCAGGACCCAAAATTTCCACGTAGAAATGCCTTCTTCACATAGTGAATCTTGGTGCCACCTCTTTCCCAGGTAAGCCATGTATGCATGCACATGCGTACAGAAGTTTTATCAAATTAGGCCACTTTCTTCCATTGCTCCCTGGTCCAGTTCTAATGCTCACATATTCATTGTAGAAGCTTGCGGGGTGTACAGAGGTCAGCTTGGGCTCTATGATCGCTCTCCATCTGAAAAGCGCCATACAGTGGTCGTTCTAATGGGATTGGACCACAGACAGACTAGCCTTCACTCCCCATTCCCATCAGTGAGAGCCTTGGATGCCCATGCTTCTGTTGCTGGTCCACTTCAACACATCAAATTCAGGGACAAAATTTTCACTTGCTGCCTAATATATCTAGATGCTATTGCAACGTGATAATCCATGTTATTTACGGCACCTCTCAGTGGTCATAATGTTATGGCTGATCATTGTTTGTGTGTGACTGATATTGCTTTATTTGCATGATCATGGATGACCGATCAAGAAAATCAAAAATCCAGTATCTCAAAATATTACACCATTTAATTTTGAAACTGAAAAAAATGTCTACTCATACAGTATAAATACTCAATTTAATACTAGTTTTTACAGTTTAATACAAACATCACAAATTTGTGATTTGACAGTTTCCCCGAGGATGTTCATTGACAGACTCCACAAAGAAGCAATCACTGAAAGGGCTGGCTGTTTGCAGCGTAAACCCCACAGAGAATCTATGGGTTATTTTCAAAATAAAGATGAGATACACTGGACGCAACAATACACATGAGCTGAGGGCTTCTATCAAAGCAACATGGTCTTCCCCTCCATGCCATGCTTCACTGGTGCAATAATTCATGGCAAAGAAGCACCGAATTTCTGTACTTTAAATCCTTTTTTTAATTTATCTCAGGTCAGATAGTAGGTTTAATTTTTATGAGCTGAAATATTTAAAGCCTTGAAATATTTGTAATGACTATATATTTGTAGAAATTATGACCATTGAAGCAAGGTACAGCAGATGTGATCACCATCAAGTTGCAACTTTCCATAGATTTGAAATGGCTTAAATGCTAAAAGTACTCATATTAATGTGGCACAGATATTGACATACAAAGCAGTGGTTCCTAATTCTGCCCACCCGGATCTGCACAATTTTGTGTTCTAACCTATCTAGTTCAATTCAGGGTTGAGAACCACCGATATAAAGTTACATAGCCACAGCGGCTACTTATGTAAGGGGACTTTTGAGACACCATGCTGCTTATTTAAAACTACAGGTGCGATAGGAAACAAACTCTAAACGCGGTTAAAACAGGGAAACTAAGGCAGCTTTCACACTAGGCACGCTTGCTCTGTACCATACCCAAAAAGGATTGCTCCCCCTTCCCCATTCCCCCGCTTGGCAAAGTTCACATTATTATTATCATTATTATTCATACTCGGGTACACTTGCCCTGCTCCTTGCTTTGCTCTGGTTTCATGAAAAGAGTAAAGTGAAAGTCATGGTTGAGACGTTCATACCATGTGTCAGATGTTAGAGATGTTTGTGTGTGTGTGTGTTGGGGGGAGGGGGGGAAAGCATGTGCATCTATCTGTTCTCACCTGCTGAGCTGTGATCTGGACGCCCTGTCTTGAGGTAAGCTCTGCGGGGATTGGAAGGCTCCATGCTTCCTCAATACTAGGAAGCATTTTACTTTTACTCTGTAGACTAGTGTGATGAAGGTTACACAACTGAGCCTAGGATGAAAATGTGTGAAAAACATATTTAAATAGCAAGCTATTTTTGAACGACGGAACAATTTACATAAGTGCTCTTAATTTGAAAGGTGCATCTAGATAGGTCACAATATAGTGTAGAGGTCACAAAGCATGAAGGCTTCAGATTTAGGATGCAATTCATGTCCTGTTACCATTAATTATGAAAACTCCTTTATATGCAGAGAGAGTGAGGAGGATAAAATGTGCAACAAAAAAAAAGAAAATACGAGAAAAAATAAATAAAGCAAAATAAGGAAATGTTCAGGATCAGAAAACAAATTCATCAGTACTTAAGTAGCAACTACAAAAAAACATAAAAACAAACACACACTAAACACTTACTGCCAGCCAGTTACATCTATCTAGGTGTAGACCCAGACCCCCCCCCCCCCCACACACACACACACACACACACACACACACACAGGCTTAGGAAGAACTAAACTTGTACAGTTACCAGTACTGTTATACTGTCAAAGTTACCTGCAGATATTTGATGCGGGCAGTGACTGCTGCACTGTTACTGCAGCCTTTGCTGCGTGTGGCATTTACATAGCACTTGATGGCATCTTGGGGCTGATAGCAGGACTCATAAAGTGTGCCCAGGTCCATCCAAGCTGCAGCATGACTATGGTCCAACTGCACAGCACAGATGTATGCCTGAAGAGCATCCATGGGCTGATTCTGCTGCTGATACAGTACCCTAAGTGAGAATGAGGAGAATATAGCGAGCAAAGTGAGCAAAAACAAACTAACTCTGAAAGAAAACAAAAAAATCCCAAATTAAATAAAAGCAAACAGAGCATTCCAGATCCATACCCTATAGAGCACCAAGTGTCTGCACTGGTCTCAGATTTGTCTATGGACTGCCTGTAAGAAATGAATGCATCTTGCACTTTCCCAATGCTTGAGTAGCACCTAAAAAGACGTAATAAATAGAATGCAATTGAAAAAGTTCATACAGTTTAGCATGTCAGATAAAATTTGTTCAGTAGCTGCATGTTATTTGTTATACATCATTAGGACAACACTACTTCACTACAGAAGTAACGTTTTACTAACCATTATGTCAGACCAGATAAGCTAATCATGATCAGTTTTTTAAGGTCTCTTAAACCAACTGTGGCGGCACGGTGGTGCAGTGGTTAGCACTGTCGCCTTACACCCCCAGGGTCCGGGTTCGATTCCCGGCCAGGCTCAATTCCCTTCTCTGTGTGCATGGTCTCCCCGTGCTTGGTTGGTTTCCTCTGAATACTCAAGGTTTCCTCCCACAGTCCAAAGACCTACAGATTAGCCTAATTGCTGTTCCCAAATTGCCTATGTGTGTGTGCCCTGCGATGGATTGGCACCCTGTCCAGGGTGTACCCTGCCTTGTACCCTAAAGTCTCCTGGGATAGGCTCCAGGCCCCTCGCGACCCTGAATACAGGATAAAGCGGTATAGACCATGAGTGAGTAAACTAACTGTTAAGACCGCTGCATTTCGTTGCTGAGTACATGTTGTACCTACCTACACAAAATTTAATACAATGCTCCTCATGAAAACAGAGAGAAAATTTTTTATCTAAAAACATCAACCCTATCAGCCTTTCAATACAATATAAAATAACCCAATTATACAGAAACGTGACAATTTAGAAAATGTTTGTCTCGAACCTTCCTAGAAAATACCAGGACTGGCCAGAGTTGGGGTCAGCTTCGAGAGATTTCTGCAGATATTGTATAGCATAGCTGTCTTTATTGGCTCGGTCTCCCAGCTGCTCCACTGTATGATGCATCCAGCCTAGGATGAGAATGGCATGGCAAAAGTGTCAGTAAAATTATTACAAGTACAGTACAAGCAGCCTAAATTACTATCAAAAATTATTACCTGCATTTATAAACATATGATTAAAAACTAACAAAACATTTGTTTTTATTTTCGTCAACATTTAATTTTTGTCACAATCCGCTGCGATACGGTGTGAAAGAGAAGAGCCGATACTTAGGCCCATTTTCTTTATATTGAACCAGGGAAATAAGCAGATGTGTAGTAATATCGGAGGGGAAACAGTGTGGGCACACAATTGCTGGGAAAAATACCCCAAATTGTTGCCGCAATATCCACAATATCGCTAAACCACTGCCAAACACATTAAGCTAATAGGCTAGCAGATGATTGTGACCCAAAGGAGCTACAACAGCCCAAGTGTGTAAATTGATTTACAAAAAATAGAACACTGTATTGTCCATACTGCTCCTATTGTTCTGTGGTTAAAAAAACATGGACATGCAGCAGTTGTTGTAATGGTTAAAAATGAATATAATTAGCTGAAAATATCAGATGAAAAGATGAATTTTAAATGTTAAGATAATTATTTTGTGAAAAAACATTTAAAATGTTTTTGGCTAGACTAGATTGACTGTAGGGTTAATTAATAATAATCTTATGGCTAAAATGTTGCGTTTGCATCGACTAAAACTAGACTAAAATACTTAAGGGTTCCTCAAACTAAAAATAGACTCAAATGTCCAAATTTTTAGTCGACTAAAACTTGACTCAACAAAAATAAGATAAGATTGACTAAATAAGATAAAAATTAACAGGGACATTTATCCCGGGACCAAGACTAGGAATAAAATTGATAATAGTTGCCCAAGTTAACACTAATTTCCATAAAGCAGCTTTGCAACAATGGCCATTGTTAAAACTTCTATATAAATAAAAGGTATAAGGTAGTCCACAGAACACAGATTAATAAGTAGGCAAAGTGTTAAATGTAGAACACTGAGTAAGCATAGATTGCTACAACTGATTTGACCAGCAAGCACAGGAAGAACCTCGTATGATGATTAACGTAATAGTAACGTAAACGTAACAGTAGATAGATAACACTGAGAAAAGATTAAAATTAAATAAGATTCATGTCTGTCCATATTTAGCAGAACTAAATTTGCATACATGAATATGCATGAGGCCAGACATAACAGTAGCAAGATAACAATCGCTACAGGGATTATTATGACAAAATATAAATACCATTTACCAAATAAAGATTTAATCCACAAAAAAAACATGTGACCCCAAGTGTCTGATGGAGTGTTGGGTACAATCTTTGGCATTTGTGCCACTGAATTAGAAAAGTTTTGTTTGTGATCTGGATTGTGAAAACAACAACTTGTATCCAAAATTCTTACACACCCTCACTCCTTCGACATTAACAAATCTAATACTCACCTATGTTGGATAACAGACCTCTGATTTCCTCAACGTCAGTCAAATACAAAAAATTATCTCTGGATATCAGAGTTGATTATAAATCAGATCTGTTTTGGCCAAAAGTTTATTTTGAGAGATTATTATGAGATCATTATTATGAGAGAGGAAAAACCAACATATAGTTAAACCTTGGATTGCGAGCATAATTTAGAAGCATGTTTGTATGTAAAAACACATTTCCCCAGATTTCCCCAATAACAAATAATGGAAACTCCGACAATTGGTTCCACAACCCAAAAATATTCATATAAAAATAATTAAACAGTACATGACTATACAAGGAATGCACGCACACTATGAGGGAAACGATTACCCACAATATAAAATTTTTGCTCATCTTGCGAAACACTTGCAGACCAAGTTACTCGCAATCCAAGGTTCCACTGTACTGCGATAGCTGTTATTGTCCATTTTATTATTGTTGGGATTGTTCAACTAGAGCATATTTATTAAAATGAGTATGCACTCTTTTCTCCTCTCCACTAGCCTCACCCTGTGTTGATAAGTCAAGTTTTGTTTGTTAAGTTAAGACGTTGTTGAGGGATTGTCAGTAAACACAGTAACAATAACCAGGCCATTTACAATTCTGAGTGAAATCAACAGAAAAATGAAATTAAATCCTCTTTCATACATTAGATGAATTATAGAGAGAAATAAAGTTTTTACTCTTAACTGTGTTCTATTATTCTGCATAATCAATACTTCCGCTTTTTTTTGAACATTAGTCATAAAAAAATGTTGTATACACGTGATTTTAGGTAGTATTAATGGTGCTAATCATGAGGTGGACTTACCAAGCTGTTGTAAAGTAGCTGCTTTCACCAGGGTAGGGAGATTTTCTGTCTGCAAGAGACTTTCATAAGCTTCTTTTGCTGCACGATATCTTTTCTGAATGCATAAAAAAAAGAGATATAATGAAAAGTGTGTGTATATGTGTGTGTAGGGTGTCTGAACTGTTGCACATATTTGACTGGTCCAATTAAGCTCTTACCAAAAATTTAATTTTGGATGTAAATTACATTTCAATGTGGCAGACAAGAAAATTGCTGAAGTTTAAATTGAAATTGAAAAAAGAAAAGAAAAAAAAAAAAAACGCCTAATAACTGTATCTCACCTTACCTTTGACATTTAAGTAGTTCGGCCAGAGGGCGATCAGGCCTTTGAACTGAAAACCTTTAAAACCTCTCTCTTCAGTAAGAACTACTTGAACCAGTCAAATGTGTTCAATAATAGTAAAACTACACATAGTTAAATACTTTTTATTTATTTATAGCATATGATCTACATGTTCAGCCTTACAGTCTACCCATTTTCTCATCTGCAGCTTCTCATCATCATGTTTTCATACAAATGTATACACCAATCAGTCATACCCTGTCAGTTTTGAAACTGATGTGTTGGAAGCAAGTTTCAACTTGCGATGGCTAGATGACAGGATCAGAACATTTCCAAAACAGCAAGGCTTGTGGGAGGTTCCCAGTGGGAGGTTCAATCGTTAGTACGTCCCAGAATGGTCCAAGGAAGGACAACCGGTGACCTGGCACCCAAGGCTTGCTTGCTTTCTTTTACATAATATGGATGGTCAGGAACGTGGTTTGAGGAGCATGACAACATTTTATAGTGTTGACTTTGTCTCCCAACTCCTTATAACTTACAGGACTTAGAGAATCTGCTCCTAACACCTTGGTGCAAGATAACACAGCACACCTTGCCTCGATGGATCAGAGCTGTTTTGGCAGTATATTGGGGACCTAAACAATATTAGGCAGGTGATTTAAATTTTATGGCGGATCGGTGTATATACAATATGTATTTATGCATACATGGCCAAAAGCATGTGGACATCCAAGCATGACTTCCATATTTTGGGCCTTCAGCAAACTGTTGCCACAAAATTGAAAGCACACAATTGTCTACATTGTCTTTAAATGCTGTAGCATTCATATTCCCCTTCACTGAAACTAACAAGCCTATCCAGAACCTGTTCCAGTATGACAACACCCCAATACAAAAAAGCCTCACAGAGACATAGCTTGACATGTTTGGGTTGGAGAAAGTCCAGTGGTCCTTCAACATCAAAAGCCTTTTTGACTAAATGGGCACAACTTCCAAATGCACACCAAAATCTTGTGGGGAAACCTTCCAGAAAGGGAAACTCAAAGGGTGGTCCGACTTCATATTAATGCTGCTAATGCTGGAAAGGGACAACGGGCTCACATAGGTGTGACGGTCAAGTGTCCACATTATTGTGTGTGTGTGTTTGTGTGTGTATGCACATATCTATCTATCCATCCAACTCTTCTCACAAAATTTTAATATCATAAAAAAGGTGCATTTTCTTTTATAATTTATTTTAAAAAGGTGAAACTCATATTCTACATTTACTACATTTAAACTAAAATATTTTAAGGCTTATTTGTTTCGGGGAAAACCAGTATATCCTTATATTACAATATTTAATTTTTGAGTTTGAGCAAATTACTACTCATACAATAGTAAATAGATTTTTTAACCACACCACAGATTTCACGTTAACAAGCAATAGTTTTAATGCATTTCCATATTAAATTTTTAAACAATTGTTCCCAGGTAAATATTATATTTATAATTGACTATATATAGTGGGTATATTCCAATGGGTCAGATGTTTACATACATACTAGGCCATTAAACTACTTGGAAAATTCCAGAAAATGTCACAGCCTTAAAAACTTTTGACAGGCTAATTGACATAATTTAAGTCAATTGGAGGTGTATATGTAGATATGTTTTATGCCTTGCATTCAAAACCCTGAGAAAATCAAAGAAATCAATCAAGATACATCGTTCATTCTGATTTTTTAAGCAAATAAATACATTTTAAGCAAATAAATAAATAAATATGATCTCTGAAAATGTATGCACACATTTTATGCAAGGCATACCTCTACCTCTACAGTGCTTAAGCAATGATCGTATATGTTTTGAATCATAAGCATATAATTTCTCTCTCTTCACCTTTTCTACTATTTTGATAGCACTTACTATTGGATCCAGAGCTTTTGTGGAGCTTTCATCTCTCTTTGCAACCTGCTTAATGTCTGGTTGTTGGTACAGTAGTGGATTCTGTCTTTTTTATAACATTTCAAAATGTTGTATTGGTTATGCTCAATGCTTGTGCAATGGCTTTGATCAATTACTCCTCTTTTCCCAGTTTCAAAATGACAAGGATGTCTTGAATACAGGGCTCCCTTGTCCTCCTGTTGGTTTATCCTTTTAAACAACAAATGCAGTCTTCACAGGGAAAATCCAGGGCTTAGACCAAGTATAGAGTACACATTTAGAGATAATTCTTATTTAGTTAGCAAATCACTCTAAAAGGACAAACCTGGGCAACAAGAAACACCTGTCCATCACATGTTCCAATAATTTTAATGACACGAAAAAACAGGTAGGTTCAGACAAAAAAAGTGTCATGTTCTTGGTTTTGTGCATCTACATGTAAATATGTAAAATAGCTAAAAATCTAATCTATAGTCTCATATCTATCTTTCTGACCTCAAGTCAAAATGTCTTTATTGTAAAGCTAAAATATATACTTAAGTAATTAATAAAATAGAATAAAATAAATAAATAAAACTCTAATGCGTTTCAAAATATGTAAGAGGGCCACATGAATATAATTTTGGCTTTAACAGCAGCACCGGTAAAAGAGAGTGATTTCCCCTGTCCTAAAAATAATCTTAAATAAACTGCATACAAACTGCAAACTTAAAGATGCATACTGCATGGACCGACACATATTGCTAGTCTATAATACATCAAAAACCTACAGATTTAGGCAGAGGCATGCAAAAAAAAAAGTTAAGAGAAATTAAATATAAAGGACTTACCTGTATTTCATACAAATGAGCAATATGAAATTGAACTGTCAAGGGAAAAAGAAAAAAGAAAATAGACATTTTAACATCCTCTTATCAAAGTAACCACCATATTAGGAAAAAAAAATAACTGATCAAAGTGAAAATCTGACTGCTTCTTTCACAAACACAAAATTATGTCCACAGCTAACCTGTCTTTCAACACAATACATTGTTCACTCAGAATGAGAGGTGAACCTAGATGTCTTTTGCTGTGAACTCTGCCATGACCAATGTCAGGCAATAGGACGTATTTCTGCTGTCAGCTTTTCAAGGAGATTTATAATCACAAATCCACAACCATAATTCACACATATCTGTTTACTGCAGGATCAAATATTTTACATTTACATGAGTTGACACTTTTATCCAAAGTGACTAACAACTAAGACAGGCTTCAACTGGGCAGTTGAGTGTTAAAGGCCTTGGTTCAAGAGCAAAATGTTCAGATAGTGTTCAGATATAAATTCACAACCACCCAGTCAGTCTTTGTGTTTGCTCACACACTGAGAGGTTCGCTTTGGTGCTCCACGCACCCTGCAAGAGTGGTCAACACGGCAAGTGGTTCACAGAGTCACAAATTAATCAGCAATTACTGTTTAGTTCAGTAGCTGGTACAGGACTGATCCTGTACACCTGTAAAGAAATAAACTGATTGTGGTACCTACTTTCAGCCTTGGACAATGTGCAGTGGTTTGAGTCGATCAAAGCCAGCTGAAAATGCTAAAGACAGAAGAAGAGAGGTAAAGAGAGTTAAACAAGCTTAAATTATAACATATACTCACCATCAAGTTATAAACACCTGTACATTCTTGCAATTAAATAAATCATATGACAGCAGTCCAAGGCCAAAAAACCTATAGCTACATGTAGAGAGCTACCGCTAATGGTCACATCAGAATCATGTTTTTGGCTGACAAGAGGAACCTGATATTGTCTTCTGTTGTTGTGGTCCATCTACCTGAAGCCCTGACTACATTACGTCTGTTCTGAGATGGTCACCACAGTTGTAAATAATGTTCAAATAAATCTGGTCATTTAACTGTAATCTGACTCAGAAATAAGGTGTTTTTGCCTGTAGAGCCTCTGCAGACAGCATGTTATTTTTATCATTATGTGTAAACTCTTGAAATTGTCGTGTGAAAATCTCAGGTTATCAGCAGTTTCTGCAATACTCAAACCAGCTCACCATGCACCAACAACTGTGCTATGGTTAAAATCACAGAGAACCCATTCTGGTGTTTGACTGAATATCAACTTATATCAACAATATCTCTTGCTCAGGTAAAAGTGCATTAGTCTAAATGTCTAGGTGTACAAGTCTTCCTATTAAATTGACCAGTGTGTATATGATCAGGTCCATGATTATCTGCACAAAGAAAACCCTTATATCATAAAAACATCAACCCTTGTCAAAATTAAACAGATGGCGCTGTATATTTTTTAATACGCACTTAAGTGTGCAATTGAAATCTACTTAATAAGCCCGATCTCACACCATTCCTCGCACTTCACAGTAACACACGAAAATTTTAGTTAATTCCAAAATTCAACAAATAATTATTTTTTCCATTAGTGTGCAATTAAATTCCACGCAAACGAAGTTGTGGGCACATCTAGTTATATAATATATGGGCTACCACCATATATTTTAGCTTAATTTAATTACAGTTATTTAAAAACTGGACTGCGAGCATAATTTATTCCGGAAGTAGGCTTGTATATCAAAGCAAATTCCCCCATAAGACATAATGGAGACTCAGATGATTCGTTCCACAACCCAAAAACATTTGCATAAGTATCTGTTTTCATCAGTCATGTTAAAACACTTACTGATCATCTACAAAAGGCATGGAGTAGAGAGTTGGGCATTGACCTGTCTGAATCCTTGTGGACTGAAATCATGCCCTGAATACATTCTTGTTCCATTAACAGAAGACACTATTTAATTCAGTTTAAAGTCGTACACCGTCTTCACCACTCTAAGGCTCAATGTGACAGGTGTAACATTTCAGAGGGTACCTTGTTACACACGTTATGGCATTGTCATACACTTACAGGATATTGGTCAGACATTTTTTATTGCTTTTCCAAAGCATATGGCAAAGATATTAGTCCTCATGCTGAACTGGCAATCTTTGGTTGTTCAGAATTAACGCTGCATCTACCTAAAGCCTTACAGAAATCTTTGACGCTCGGTATGAACACCGCCAAGAGGCTAATTTTAACAGACTGTAAATCTCTCTCCGTGGATTTTGGAAATTGTGTCTATTATCCGGATGGAAACGCTTAACGGAATTAAGGTACACACGATCCAAATCCTTGAATACATTTTTAGATATTTGGGGTCCTTTTCTTGCCTATCTGGGTAATGATAACGACAGGACTACTCTTCATATTTAACAATTCATAACCTACTGATGCATGTTGTACATTTATTGTACCCCCCTGGCAGCTTAGTTATTTAATCTTTAAGTTTTATTTATTTATTTGCATATGTGTGCAATCATTTACTTGTTAGTTTTGGTGTGTTTGTTATTTTTTCAAGTACTATGTTAAATGTGTAGTTATGTTTCAATCTGTTGGTTGTTAATAATGTAAAATTAATAAATATAATTTAAAAAAACATTTGCATAAAAATAATTCATACAAAATATAAAGTAAAAATAAAACAAAGTAACCTGCACTTTACCTTTAAAAAGAATCATGAAAAAATAAATACTGCATCAGAAAAAAAGAATAAACAAAAATTTGTACTATTACAGAACCACAAAATCTAATTTGGATTTTTGTTGCCCATGATACATTATGAACACAGGTAAGGTAGAATTATTGTCAAGCTCAGCAGAACTCATGCCCTAAAGGGTCAGTGCTGGTAAATTCGGAATGTATATCTGAGACCTAAACAATATTACTAAGGTGTGTTTGAAACAGATTTATAGTCCCACCTTGTGGTGTAATACGAAATTGCATATATTTATTACAGACATAATAGCAAATAACAGGTCAAATGTACAGAACATTCATAAACAACAAACTTCTCACTTGCTGCCTTATACAGTATATCCCACCCACATCTAGGTGCCTTTGTAACAAGATAATCAGTGATATTCACGTCACCTCTCAGTGGTTATAATGTTATGGCTGATCGATATATGTCAAGAAAAAACAAGATTAATCGTTCTTACCTTTAAGCTTGACTCGTAGTCTGTGTTCACCTTAAACATTAGTCCAAGGCGCAGGTGAATCTCCTTGGCTCGAATGAAACTGGGATCAATGTACAGCACCTCCTGAAATACTTTAATCCCCCTGCAAAGACAAACTACATTTCTCTTACCAGTATAAGGAGCAATAAAACTATTTAAGCAATTAGATAAACGCAACAAATCTGTAAACACAAAAACGCAAGAGAACAACCACACAGACACACAACATAAACCCTAGCACAAGTTGGTTGATTGGACAGGTCCATGTCAATAGCAGAAAAGATTAAGGATGTAAACTTACTATTTACTGCAGTGATATTTTAATTTAAAAGCCACTGAATTAAAAAATCTATTACAAATTGAACATACAACAAATCTAATTCATGACAATGAATTTGCAACTTAAAATCATCATTTCAAAATGTACCTCTAAAAATGTTAACTGCAAACAAACATTACAGGTAAGAAGCAAATGGTTGTTTCCTTAAAAGGTTTTTTAAAGTCCTAAAAGAGACCCAAAAGCAAACTAAAAGCTATGTTAATGCTAAACTTCTTACATATTCTTACATTCCAATTCTTTACAGCTGACCTAAGGAAGTACCATGACTAGCTAGTATGAAATAAAACTATTTCGTAAAGAAAATGTAGATCAACGTTTCTCCAAAAGGATGTACTGGAGCATTATACTCATAAACTCCTGAACTGATCTGAACACCACTGAAAGTCTCTGGAAAAGAGAAAGTGTGGTTTGACTCTTATTTGCCAAAAATGTATGAAACTTTGGAAGGAAATAAAAGTTTTGTTTTAACAAAAGATGTTGATGTTTGATGAGAAGTTCTTAAACCATTGTGCTGCTGCCACCTCACTGGTTAACTGGATGACTGCATAAATAAGCAAGTGTACCTACTAAAGTTTACAGTGAGTGTATATTGAAAATAATTTTTAAATATCATTTAGCCCTAGGATACACTCCATGCTATCATGTAATAGCAATCATTCTACCAATACTATCTATTCAAAATCTGTTAACCTGACCTGGTAGCTCATAACCAAGCTGAGAGTTGATGAAATAACGTAAATTATATACAGGAGATCAATCACCCTAGGCTTAAGAATCATTGTAAATCAATACAATGTTATATTTTCACACAATTCCAAACTAATTTAACAGTGCACACGAGAAAAAACGGTAACAACTGTAGTTTCATGCTCTTGATATTTAATTAACTATTTATTAAAATTATTCACTCACTCTTAATTGGTACTTACCACTGAAAAGCACTATAGTGGAAGTACACCATACCAAGGCCATATAAAAAGGCAGCATTCTAAAGAAAAAAAATATTATGAGGTCAAGAAAAAATAAGAGATAAAAACCGCACATCACATTGTTCAAACAAATATTTAAGACCATATATAACCATCAGAGATTCTTATGGGTATTTTTTTAACAACTGGCAAATACATAAAGTATATTTTAAATACATTAAGTACATACATGCTTTTTAAACTTGAAAAC
>JAOVVA010000012.1:257636-284788 GCA_028565275.1 Leiocassis micropogon | reverse complement strand
GACATACTCTTTATAAAATATTAAATGTAAACTATAGCAGCAAAATGAGGCACACAATATAAATATACATAAAATATGAATGCAAAAATATTTATTTGCTAGCTCGGCCACTATTGGGAAATGCACCCCATGCTGCCTGCAATGTCCCAGTGTATTTTGTCTCTAGACTTGATCTAGAGATAGATACTGAGTTCCTTTTCAACGTGCTATTTGACCAAGGGGCTTTTTGGCTTTGCAGCCTTTTTTGCCTCTTAGCAAGACCCTCTGGTTTATCCCTAGAAGCTGACTAAAGGGATCTGCCTATGCTCAAACTGCCTGTTCAGCCAACTGTCACCTTCATCAGCTGTTCAGACTCTTCAGCTCTGTAGTAGCTTTTGCCATAACGTAGTCTACCCTTACTTCTATAATGTATGTTGGTTTAAACCAATGGCCAATAAGTGAAGGAATGTTAAGCAGCTACTCTGAGACCTTATCATCACATGTCATATTTAATTAGATAATTAAAAACTACCCTCTTTAAATGGTCATGGTAAGCCGAGTCATCATCCTGAGGCTTCAGCAGCTGGTTGCTTAAGTAGGAAACTTGTATTCTGCTTCCCACCAAGTGATATGTAAACTGAACAAGAGGACTTGATGGTTGAACACCAGAATTTCTAAGTCCTGCCAAGTAAGACCAAATATTCTCAGATTTTCTCTCCTTTCAATCATTTGGTGCAGAAAGCTCCCCCTGGTAGGGGTGGTTGATCAGATGAAGAGCAGGTAAGGCCAGTTCTGTTTACGCCTTCACTTCTATGACACAGAAGAGTTGCAGACACCAACTGCTTGTTCCACTTGGTGTAGTTTCACACTTCACTCTGTGTAAGTAAAAGATAAGATAAATGTAACATATAAACACATTTACACAACACTATGTTTTCTATAAACAAGTAATAACATTTATATTAAAATTATATTATTTCAATATAATATAAATATTATATACACAGTATAATATATATACACACATACATACAGTATATATGTATACTGTATGTATACACAAAATTATATACATCTCCCCACCCCAGGTTTTAAACTGGTTAATTTCATTGGATAGACTAAGCTCTAGAAGCTCTTTAGGAAAAATATCACATGAGATTTGCTTGGTAGTAACCCGCTCACTTTGAAACATTAACGCTGAATACATCACCATTCATTCAAGCTTTTAACAGGCACATCACAACAACATAAAACTACATGGTCTACTATAAGGTTTATTACATTTAGACATTGATTTAGACACTCACCAATGGCTAATAGAAGATGGCGGCAAAAACATCTTATGCGTATCCATTCAAGTGCAAGAAATGTTCATGGCATTATACTTGGTGACACAGACTAGATGATCCTCATGCAGTCAACACAACTGAAGAGTTCTCATCAGACCTCTGCCATCATTCCTCCAATGTGGTCATCTGGGGAACATCTTGTCTGTCAACTCTGACTGCAGAGTGTTCAGTCTCAGATAAAGTGTATCGTCCAGCTCATACAGGGATGTGTTGTTTGGCCCATTCACCTATGACGGCGTAGTGTAGCAAAATACCTTGTGGATTTCCTCTTCTACTTTGGCCAAACACTCTGGATAAACATGAAAGAATCTGACTTGAACAAAATGTTTTGGCCTGGCATTGTGTACCTTGGGTTGAGTATTAGCAGGAACTCACAGAACACTAGTTTCTCAAGCATGTAAATTGGAGTCATGTTTAACAAATGTAAAATGCAATGGCAACGGTTATCTGTTAGAGGCAGAAGACTCTATGCCTTTTTACCACTAGACTATATTTTTGTAGTACTCTCCCTTTACCATTAGACATAACTCTTAGCAAACTTGTAGCAAAAAGAGTTTAGGTGTTAGTATGTTGTGGGGACAAAAGTTGCAAAGGACGATTTTCTGGTCCATGCCAGACTTTCCATACCGAAGTAGCTCTCCTATTAGGTATGAGCTCCTCAAAGACTTGGCTGGTCAGAGACAAGCTACTATTTGGAATTTCTCAGTTCAATTTCCTGCCTGCATCTGTGCTGGTTGGAAGAATGCAATGAATGATGAAATGTATTGCTGGTAATTGGGATTTTCAACACAACAAAACGTAATTTAATAACAAACAATGGAGTATATTATGAAACAGACTTTTTCTATCATCACAAGATTTTATATACACACACTACATCATACAGCCCTAGTTGAAAATTGCTTAAAATTTCTCCCAAAGTATTTCTTTGTGTCCATGTGA
Source organism: Leiocassis micropogon (assembly GCA_028565275.1). NCBI lineage: Eukaryota > Metazoa > Chordata > Actinopteri > Siluriformes > Bagridae > Leiocassis > Leiocassis micropogon. Next base: position 282,518 of record JAOVVA010000012.1, on the reverse strand, counting down.
ATAGCTGCACACACTAGTCAAATTTACATGTTTTGGGGCAAGTGCTTGTTTCTCAGATGGCAGTCTTTCATTTCATTGCAATGTAAAAGGTGGTGTTGCAGGAGTTTCCACTTGATGGTAGGAGTGTGCCTTAGTGGCGTCTGGGTTGTTCCTCACCAAACTGAACCAATTCCCTTTAGCTGAGAATCTGTCAATCGGGCTTATCCACCCATTAATTAGTTCTTACATAAAACTGCTTTAACTGATCTTGGAATCTGCAGTGGTTTAGAAATGCTTCCAAAATACATTCCTGACTTGTGCAAAGCTACCATTGTTTTTCTCAGTTCTGCACCGACCTTGAGCTTTAGTATTGTAACATTTAGTCAATCCAATAAGTGCTGTCAAGTAAATCAATTTTATGTTGGCACAGAGAAGCTACCAGCTGTAGTCAATCATGTCACAAGAAGTTGCGGGGCCTTGGGCTTGGCAAATAAAAAGTCTTTACAGAACTTTCAGCTCAACTGAATTAATAAACTAAATGTCCAGATATTTTTGATCCGGTGAGTATAATTTTTACCCTGTTTTGATTTAGAAAACCCCAACTAAGTTAAACTTTGTGCTCCATGTTCAGTATACATAAACTTCTGAACACAATTGTACTTCACAGACAAATTATTTTACAAATAAAAAAACAAAAATAACTCTTGTTGCACTTGGTCTATGCTGTGTGGAAATTTTGGCACAATTTGGACAAAGTCCGTGGGAGAAGTAAAACAACTGTTAGACACCTACTCAATTTTAGCAGAATAACAAAATGTCAAATGACCTGGGTGTCAGACAAACATTGGTAGAAGAAGGATAGACATATTTTTGTACAAGCCTTTACTGTAACTTGAACCAGCATGGAGATATTGGTCATTTGAAAATCAGATACATCAAATACATTTAATATGCTTGTTCATTATCTACAGTAGCTCATATCTTTGAAAGTCGATAGCAATTTCCACCTATATTTGTATATTCTGAATTTTGATTGACTGCTCATGACCAAGCACCTTCATATTGAATAGCCAGTTAGGACCATCAGTGTCATTACTAGCACCCATAGGCTCCTCCATAAGAACAACATGTTAGGGTCATACAAAACATCATAAACAACCAAAACAGAAATATTCACAGTATCTGGCTAAATATCTAGGCGCACACAACTATTCACCATACCGGCTACTTTTTTCTGTAATCTTCATTAAGCTTAGCATGTGTTGTAATGTCCAAAAATGTCATTTCTTTTAAAAACAATGTATTATTCTAAATTATAATAAAACTATTTTTCTATATATATATATATTCTAAGTGAAATTCTTCAAATTATATGACCATAATGAATACATTTATATTAGTCTATGGCATCATCTAACAACTTTTTAAGCATGCTTCAGCTACAGTATTTCCAGCTGAAGAGTGGGCAAAGCTGTGTAAAACACACCAATAACTTAAAAATCACTTGGTTAAGATCAGAAGTGATCTATACAAAAGATGACATTTAACCCTTTAAGACTGACAAGAGCACTTTTAAAAACATAGCACAATAATTGGTTTTGGATACAAAATTACAGACTTTTCACACTGATAGCAAAACCTGTGACAAATGTTCCTATGACTCTGCCCCCATCTAAGAGTTTTAATAAGAATATCTTGACATGGGCTTTTTTATTTTAATTTCATTGCTTTACTGTTTACACTTGTGTCTGTTCACGCACTGTTTAATAAAAAATTAGTGCATCTTAAAAACTATTTGATGTAGGTGATTTGATGTAGATGAAAGTATTTTCTTCAAGTTTAAGGTTGACATTTGTGTGTGTAAAAATACTAAGATACACTCTAGCTGAGCTTTTCTATGGCAGGCCTTAAATAGACAGAAATCAACAGGCATGTTTTCATTATGTGTAGTATTGTAATGTTGGACACTTGATAAAATGAGCAATTTAATAAAATATGAATTTTTTTGTTTTTATTTATGTGATGTCACAATGGTCACATACAGTAAATGGTTTATTTATGAAATAAAGTTTCCAAATAACTTTATTACAAGGCAATATTAAGATGAGACTTTAAAATGTACACTGACCGGCCAAAAAAAAAAAAAAAAGAAAACTGCTTGTTTTTAACTAAGCAAATAGTTAAGAGCGTTCTATTAGAGAATTGCTTCAGTGATTGATATTGTTCAGCTGGCAACAAGTTATTTAACCCTACTGGATGCAGTGAGTAGCTTCTCATTACTTAAACAACCATGTCAGAAGTTATATCCTTTAGTTGTGACAAATATGTTCCTCTGTTTCAGAAGGGGTAAATTATTGTCCTGCATCAGGCAAACAAAACAACTAAGAAATTGCTGAAACTACTAAAATTGGATTAAGAACTGTAAAATGCATTATTAAAATCTGGAAGGATTAGGTCTAGGTTCAGCAATGTTATGTGCCCAAAAAAAATGGGGTCAGCTGACTACCAGAATGTACTGGATGACCAGAATTTTTCATCAATGGATTTTTTTCTTCTTCACTGATGATACGGGAATATTCTAAGATGACAAAGCCAGGAGTAATCAGACTCAAATAGTGAAATAGTGGTTCAAGGAACATGAGACAATGTTTTCACACATGGCATTGCATAAGATTATCGAATTATTGCTATGGAGAATGCATGCTGTAATCAAAGCAAAAAGTGGTCGAATAAGATGTGTGCGTGAGACTTTTTTTTTTCTTCGGCCAGGCAAGTGTGTGCGTTTACCCACTCTGTAGTGTATAATGTCCACAACATGTTGATGCATCACTATACACCTCTGGGTGACTAACACACGAGCGGAGTTCTAGACTAAAGGAAACATTTGTAATAAACATTAAACAAGAAGTGAACAAGTCAAACATGCTGCCTGGGAGTGTTCTAAGACTTTAGTGTATACAGTACTTTCTTACTCCTGACCCCGCCATCTTGGGCCGACCCATGCTGCCATTAATACTAAACACAAATCAGCGTCTCTTTCCAAAACTGCCTTCAAAGCTCAGATCAGAGGAGCAGTGATTGGGACACGCGTGCACACCGCTGCACAACACACAAATGCAAAAACCACTGGCAGATTATTAAGATGCACGGGTTCAGTCCAACCACACAGGGGCTACAACATTTATAAATCAAAAAAGGATGAGAGAATAAGTTCGACTGCAATTAGCACAGCATATGGTATGGTGCATGCAGCGGAGCTCTGAAACCTAAAACAAGCGATCCTGAACATGTAACGCAATCATCTAACGTAGGTTAACTGATTATATCCCAGTTTGAAGTTTGGAGTGGATTGGTTTGCTGCGTTAATCTTCGTTAGCTGTCTAACACAGAACATCCTGCAGCCGCACAGTTAGCGTTAGCCTGGGGGGGAACAAGCCGGGTTCCACATTCACATTACACTCAGAAGTGTCCTCTAACAGGAACGGTTAAGGGGGAAAGTTCTAACTGCACCAAACTTAACACGCAAAACCGCTTTAGTGTCATGTTATTTAAAAAAAAAAAAAAAAAGTTATTTTGCTTGTCTCCTCGTTTGCAAACTTGCTCATGCAGTGAACCCAATAATGGTTTGCTTTTACCAGCACCAGGTCAGGACCAAGCGCAAATGTAAGATCTTTTAGTTTAATACCTCCATAATAGTGCTATTAGGTTAGCAATACAACCAGACTTGAGAAAATACAGACGCTGTGCAGCTACAGGGCTGCTCACAATTTTACTCGTCTCATCCTTCCTTTAACAGACAACGTGTGAAAATGACAAGCTCCATGAAAAGCTATAAATGCTGATGTGTGCACGGATAAATAATAATAATAACCGGCTTATGCAATTACCACAACTTGCTAACTACCTTTAAAAGCAAGGCCTTCGTTCTGGCGCCATCTTCATGAAGCCTCAGAAATCCAAACAGTGAGCTGCAGGCGAGAAAACAACACAGAAGGCTCGGGATCAGTTGGCGTGTTTTTTGGCAAGCGCACACACAGGAAAATACTTTAGCCGACTCCAGAAACTTTGAACACGGTTTCTAACCTGTCAATTCCTGCTAAACTGTCCCTCTCCTGCGCTGTCAGCCTAGGAAAGTCCTCCTCGGTCTCACTGGCTTTTCCCGCCGCCATTTTCTTTCCCTCATCACCAGCAGCGCCGAGGCTCCGGGCAGCAGCACGCGCAGCTACGGCGAGCGACACTCGGCACGGTTGCATGGAACTGCACCGAGGGAACGAAACGCAAAATCCGCAACGTCCAGGAGGCCACACGGAACGTGATGAAATACGAAACTTTTGCCTAAATACAGACTAAAATTTAGCCAGGGATATATCCTTGCGCGATATCTTCAGCTGATCCCTTTTTTTTTTTTTTTTTACATTCTTATAACCACGAGTGGGATGCAGAGAATAAACGTGTCATGGTCATGCGAGCAAGATTTTAAACTTCTATTTGCCTCTAGATTGCAATTGTTATAATTGTCACATATGTGAACCCATGCCGTTGGATTGACCACGCCCACTCTCAGTCGTGAGCCAATCGTTGATGTAAAAGGTAATCACGTGACTGACCTCCTGTCTTAAAATTCTTCCAAAACAGTTTTCGACTCTGCGTACTCGTCTCTGAATTGTTACAGTGGAAAATAATAAAACTCTTTTTACTCTATTTTTAATAGAAAAAAAAAAACGTTTTGTGATGATACAATTACATTTGGAATATGCATTCTGAAAGTTCATAACCTACCAGAGCCACAATATTCCTGCACTTGATGAAACGGATTTCAGATCCTCCAGATTTCGCCATAAGTCCTATCTCAGACACCTTAAAATTTGGCAGTAGAATTCTCTGTTGACTATAAAGGTGTCTGCAAGAGGTCCCCCCCACAGCATTTCACTTCATTTCTACTAGACCGTTTCAAAACTGTTATTTTTCAGTCATGTTGATGTAGATCTACAGGTGTGCTTCACATCATTGCCCTGTTGCATGACCCACTTGGCCTCTGGAATACTCTGGTATACAGGAGGTCATGGTCAAATTACTGAGTGCAAAAACAAGCCCAGATCATGAGCCCTAGGCTGCTGTGCTTGACAGTGGGTGTGAGGTGTTTCTGCTGAAATGCTGTTTGGTCATTGCCAAACCTGGTGTTGAGCATTAAGGCCAAACAAGTCTACATTGGTCTCATTTTGTCCATAGAACTTTGTTCCAGAATCCTTATTTGTTCAGATGCAGTTTTGCGAACCTCAGTTGTGCTTCCATGTTGTTTTTAGACAGAAGAGGTTTCTCCTTGCGACCCTTCCAAGCAAACCACACATGTTCAGTCTTCTTCTCATTGTGCTGTCATAGACTTGAACAGTTAACATGTTCAGTGAGGTCTGTTTTATAGAGGTCTGCACACCTGCTGATAAACACTTAATCAAAGACTGATGATTAGCAGCACCTGGCTGGAACTTAACCTCCTAAATCCTGTAGTAGTAAGGGGCACCATATGGGAGCATATATTTTTTTCCCTTTTTGGCTTAATTTTTGTTAAATAATGGTAGCCTACTGTGAAAAGAATTTGTTTGACTGAGGTTGTATTTGTCTAAAACCCACTATAATCAGATGATTTTCCTCATGTTTTAACACAAAACACATAGAATTAAAAAGGTGGTACTAACATTTAAACCTTTGATTGTATATAGAACTAGGAGCGTTAGCCTTTTCAAGTTGGCCTGTAAAATCAATGAAAAATATTATTTGGTGAAGTTGCCAGACAGATTTTTTGCATAGTTTGTCTTAGACATCGATTCAGTAGCAGTTCCAGTGTGCATGGCCACCTGGGTGAACTCTCCTTCAGCACCCTGCCAAAAAAGGAAAAAAGAAGAAAATACACAACTCTGCTCTAACTTTGCTCTTTACATTAGCTGACAATGTAATGTAACAAACAGTGTTCTACAAGTGTTCAAGCCTATTTCATTACAATTTTATACTTACAATGAGATACCGTTATTGCATACCGCTATCTTGTAAAGATTCCTCCTCTTCTTCTTTCCTTTTTTTTCTAAACTGACCACCGGAGTGCTCTGACATTTTCTTATTATTATTGTGACCGATTTTACTAACTGCACTGCTCTAGAGAGCTGGTAAATTATTCCCCCTATTTTATACTTCTGAGTGGAAGACACTTCCTAAATCTGTAGCTTCACAATCTAGAATGACACTCAGGGCACATACTCACACACTACGGGCAATTTGTGAACGCCAGTTCGCCTAACCTGCAGGTCTTTTGACTGTGGGAGGAAACAGGAGTAGGAAAACCCACCAAGCACGGGGAGAACATGCAAACTCCATGCACACAGAGACGAGAATCAAGCCTGGCCGGGAATCAAACCCAGACCCTGGAGGTGCAAGACGAACCACTTCACCACTGTGCTGCCTATAGAAAACAAATATATATATATATATATATATATATATTTATATATATAAATGAACTTTAATTTATACATTTGCTCTTGATAAAAATATTTCAAATATATATTTTTTCATATCAGTACTCATTTTTACAATCATTACAAATGATCAAATTATCTCATATTTCAAAGACTATTAAAAAAGGATCAAATTTGGCATACAGCAGGTGTGGTAATCAGGGGTCCTTGAAAAAAATCCTTGTCACATGGTTGTCTTGTATGTGGTTCCCTGAATGTTTGTTACACCACCCTGACATTTCAGGACATTTACTTGACTGACATAGTTACCCAAACTATTTATTAGACCAAAACATTGATCCTGTTAAATAAATGTACTGTAAGAGTATGCTAAACCATTTTACTGTTTTGCTAACTGGTACAAAGTTCCTACATTTACACCACATTGACATTTTTGGGTGTTAGGCACCAAACATTATATCTAAACCGAATAAATAAAAAATTTTTGGATTAGGTCTGCAGAGATATCATTTTATATACTGTATCTATTTTTATTTTTTACCCTTTCAATATAAAGTAACCTACATCGATGTAAAAAATGCATCCCTGACAAAATGCTACCCTGGGCTGCTGCCCATGTCCCCCATATCAAATATATGTCTAATGTCTCATATCTAATATAATACAAGGGGGATTAAAATTTTTTAGAGATTCCCACACCACAGATCGGGTGTGAAGACTTGCTTTGTCTCATACCCATACAACCAAGTTTAATCACCAGTAATGATCCTCGACATGAAGGATAGGTCATCCTGCTGACGGAGTTCTGCTCCTGGGTCAGCAGCCTGGGGACAAGCTTGGCAGCAACCCCCGCGCATGTTCAAATCAAATGTGATCATTGCCTGGACTGTTCCATATGACGCACTGACAATGACAGCAATGTTGAGGATTGCTCTCTGACAATCATGATCCATAAGTTGGCAAAGGGTTTCAACGTTTTCGGGGGTTGAGCTCTTCGAGGAGTTTTGTCAGATCAGGAAGACTATTCTAATGATCATTGCAGCATCGCAGCATTTTGATTTGGCCTCCAAATTCTCCATATCTTACTCAAATCAAGCGTCTGTGGGAAGTGCTGGAAAAAACAACTTATATGTCTTAAAGGATCTACTACCTTTAGAGGTCTAGTGGAGTCCAGGTCTTGATAGGTTAGGGATGTTTTGGTGGCAAAAGGGGGACTTAATATTAGGTGGGTGTTTATTAGGGCTGTGAAATTAAATGAGAATTGTTTAACACACACACACAAAAAACCCCGATGTTAACATTAATGCGGCATCCTTTTTCTTTTCCAGAGTCTTCTCTGTTGCTGTTTTAGCTGTCATCGTCATGGTAACATGCTGTTCTGTGTAACACTGCATCTCTTGCAGTGAAAGTAGCACTATCCAACATGGCTCAATCACTGGAGCTAATGCAATAGACTGAGTACATCTATACTGTATAAGAAATGTATTTCAGGAAGGGTTGTTCAATTGTTCATTACAGCACTGAATTTGTGCATGCAGGACAGAAATGCCTCCTCATGAGGATGTTTTTTTGCTCGCTGAAACATTTCTGAGCGCTAGCATTACGTGTATGTGTTTGGTTTTTAATGTGAGTGAATACTATGGACTCAGATTTGTGTCAAAAAAAAAAAAAAAAAAAGATAAGTGTTTCCAGTTTGGTTATAGAGTTTGTTGTTTGCACTTCCTATACAAATCTTCTCTGTGTTCAAGGGGTGCTTCCTCACTGGCCAGCTGCTTTTTCAACAGAAGGAGGAAGAAGTTGAAATGACAGAAACATGTGCTTCTAAAAGCACAGAGTGATATACAGGAAATGATGAAACACTTATGTTGGGTATAATGAGTGTGCTTTCTTTGAGGTTTATCTTGTTTCATCAAATCCTTTCTGGGAATTCCTTTATTATTTTATACTTTTGTCATATCTTTTATCTGTTATTGGGAAAGTTTCCATTAAATCACAAAGGGCTTTCATTAGAACCCGAGTTGTTTCATTAGAACCCGAGTTGTGAGTATTTATCTTTCCAGATGAAGCATCTAAATTTAGGTGAAATAAATTTCACTATAAACTCTTGAGCTCCTGTGGTCCAGATCCTCCTAAGGAACAACATCTCTACTATCTGTGTAAATTACTTAGAATATATTTAGGTTATGGGGGAAAAAACAACAGGAATTTTAAACAGGGTAGTACGGTGGCTTAATGGTTAGCACTGTCGTTTTGCACCTTCACGGTCCGCGTTCGATTCCCACCTGTGTGCGCATGGAGTTTGCATGTTCTTCCTGTGCTTGGTGGGTTTCCACTGGGTACTCCGATTTCCTCCCACAGTCCAAAGACATGCAGATTGGGCTAATTGGCGTTCCCAAATTGCCCGTAGTGTGTGTGTGTGTGTGTGTGTGTGTGTGCTACAATGGATTGACACCCTGTCCAGGTTGTACCCTGCCTCGTGCCCTAAGTCTCCTGAGATAGGCTCTAGGCCCCCCGCGACCCTGTATACAAAATTAAGCGGTATAGATGATGAGTGAGTGAGGTATTTTAAATATGAAACTTTTGCACTGTACAAACTAAATAGTGACAGCTTGTATCCTTTTCACTAATGTCTGATTGTTTTAATCACTTTAGAAACACTAGCAGTACTAGTGTTTCCCACCACCCATCTGCCCACACCTCCTGTCGTGACATACCTGTACTATGATCAGGAGCTGTTGTCATGTACCGAAGTAAAAGTAAGCTAATGATGCTGTAAACTGAAGATTTTGTATTGCTTATAATGTTTCTTATTATCGTCAACAATCCTTGTAATTAGGCTTGATGTGCACCAAAATTCTGATTTGCTGCCTGTCTTCACTATAAAAACACAATCAAAACATGTGATGAATAACTACAAACACGACTGCCAGTCGATTTTTCCATTGTGTGAAATCTGTGGGACATGTGAGGAAATATAGTATTTACAAAAAAAAAAATCATATTTATATAAACCAAACAATTCTGGCGAAATATTTTGCCATTTGTGCTTTTTAACACTCTTGTGACTCACAGCAAACATGCACAAAATATCAGTGAGCAATACTCCTTGCGTCATTAAAAATAAAAATAAAAAAATCTCAAAACTGCAGTTAAACAATTCACATGTTCAGCAGTAACACTTATCCTTGGCACACACAAGCACTTCATGGCCAATTTAGGATTTTCAGACAACGGCAAAGGAGCGACTTATTTCTGGACTTTTCTGGTGACTTCCTGACGTCTTTAAAAGTAAATAAATACGCTTCTCGCACAGCTTCTCTTTGCAGGTGCCGGCTCCTGTGGCACCTTTTACTCTTCAGCATGCTAACGTTCGCTGATAAGCTCCTCTTGCTCCTGGTCCTGCGGGGTACAACAACGAGACACCAAACTACACCAAACTGAATTGCTTACGAAATTTCTATATTTCAATATTTAATAACTTAGCAAAATCTATATTTTGAGGTGTTGATCATCACAGATCAATGCTCGATTCAGCTTAAATAATAGTTAAACATAAAAACATATTATGAATGGTAGACTAGATTCATTAAAGCAAATGTTTGTTTGAAAACTGCAAAGGTAGAAAACTTTTTGTAAGCATCACAAAACTCCTTTAGAATTCTTTTTGACCATAACACTTAATAAAGGAATATAAAGTATGAATCATTTTGTTTGTGATTTTTTGCATTTGAGCATACCTTTGCTTTGTTTTCGGAATGCTTCTCAGCTGTTGTCGTAGCTTCAGCATGCCAGCTTTCGTATGTTTTTTGCCAGTCATTCTCAGGAATGGAATGGCAGTGCTATGAATTGTGGATCATTTGTTGATGTGATGTAAAATGCAGTCATTTCCCACTCTCCTGCATACCTTGTCTTAATGTCCTTGTGAATGGACTTTCTTACAAGCGAAGCATCACCACAGCTCTGCTGTGTGGCTTGCAAAAGAAATGCATATGGAGGAGCTATAACACAGAGTTTTGGGTTAATCTCATCCAAGATAACACTTGTTGCCACCTAGTGGTTACCACCGGCTGTGGCTTCAGAAAATGTTCAACTGCATTGGACGGGCTAGTCCATCTTGTGAATACATCTGTTGTCAGTGTGTGCTCCAGGAGGTACAGTAACTTCTGTGGAAGAATGCGGTTATTTGTTGCACTCGTCCTAGGGGTCGCGCAACATCTGGCACCCTCAGTGCATGTTGTTAGACTAGGTTCAAGGTATGAGCGTAGGAGTTAACATGGAAAAAACTGTCCCATTAGGCAGCAACAGCCACATGAGCTGCAGGGTCTGTAACTATTTATGCACTTTGTCGTTGTCTATACTGCTTTATCCTGTATAAAGGGTTGCGCGGAGGCTGGAGCTTATCCCAGGTGACCTAGGGCATCAGGAGAGGTATACCCTGAACAGGGTGCCAATCCATCCCACGGCGCACACACTATGGGCAATTTGGGAACGCCAATTAGCATGTCTTTGGACTGTGAGAGGAAACTAGAGTATCTAGAGCACCCACCAAGCATGGGGAGATCATGCAAATTCTATGCACACAGACTTAAGACAAGAATTAATCCTGGACCCTGGAGGTGCAAGGCAACACTACTAACCACTACACCATAGTGCTGCCGCTGGCTCTTTGAATCTGAGCAAAAAAGCACTCTTTGGTCGTCTCATCAGCTACATAAATTCCCCCCAATCGAGAACACTGATACTCAAAGAGCCCAACTTCTTGCCTTCTAGTAATATTATTCAGGAAACTTAATTTTGCATGTTAATTTAATTTTAATATTAACAAAAATACAGCTAAGAAGCTGCTTGCTAAATGATGCTGAACCCCAAGCTATACCTCTACTAGCTCAGACATTGTTCATGATCTTCTTAAACTATGTGAAACAGTTTACAACATTGTCAGGATCGGTCTAGTTCAAACTCCATATCCACAACTTCCCTCAGATTGCTGGGCTCACACTTAATTAGCGAGTTGTTTTGCTGATTTTCTGCAACAACAAAAAAGCCAGAAAAAGAGAAGCAGAAAAACTAGTGTACTAGGTAGTATGCAACATTGTGTCCCATACTATTTATATCCATTAAATTGAACACAGCTCACTGAATCTTTTTTTTTTAACTATGATGTACTCATTGTATTACCCATAGAGGTTTGTGCTGATGGTGCAGGATGTTTGTTGGTACTTCATATAATAAGTACAACAGGGCCATTTTTTATTTATTTTAACAAAGCCACATAATCATGGAGCAGCTTTCTAGTTAGTGTTCAGGACACAATCTAAATGAACACTGATTTGTGTAAATATATTTTTCTTAGGTGAAGAATCAGATCTGGGGGACCATAGACACAGCTGTTTGATGAACTGGTATGTCTGGTTGAAGTCCTCATGAGTTCACTCAGCTTTGTTGGCAGTGAAGTAAGTGGCTGCCCAAGGATCATGGTTGTTTGCTTCTAGTTTCCCCCATGTAGTTATGCCATCTTAGCTAGTCCTGTACCTTTGAGCACTTTACACAAAATGTACATTAACTGTATCGATTATGTAACAGTGATAGAGACGTATGGGATGCTCTACTTCTGGCTATCACATAGAAACCAGCCACTGTTGCTGAGGATGACCTCATATGGTCTGCTTACAAAAACATGACTACTAAGAATCATTTAAAAACCATGATGGCTTCAGAAAGAACAAAAGACACCCTGGGACAATTTGCACTCATAGTTAAAAAATGTTTGTTGTCCAAACCTTGGCATGGTGTTTAAAAAAAATTTGACTGCCAATTAATTTCATTTCTTTGATAGGAATATTTGACCAGAAGTCTCCAAGTGAGTTTGTCCTATAATTGGTTTGAAACACAACCACTCACTTGACATTTTGCACATCATGCGCAGATATGCCCAAAGGTACATTGGACACATTGTGCATGTTAAAAAATTTTTTTTGCCTGTAGTGCAAAAATACCCTTCTTTAACCAATTGGTGAGACTTGCTGGCTTGTGTAATTATTACACATTACTCAATCAGCCAACCATGAATTCCTTGAGAAAATAGATTTTTGCAAGAGATCAGGGACGGACACACCGTGGAGTCATGTGTTCCGTCCTTAGTTTGCTTACTCTGGCTAGAAAAGATGGCAAAAGGACAAATGGATTAGACCGATTTGTATTTCAACACAAACAATACACGTTTCAACATGTAAAAATTTTACCTTCCCAGATATCTTGGTACACATGCAGTATTCTCAAAAACTCACAGGTTTCTGCACATTGCGGTTTGCCATTTCTAACTTTTATTTAATAAAATCAAATAATGACCATACAGTGCACAACTTTTGAACTAGTACAGAAAGCAAATTTGACTCTAAGGGCTCCACTGAAGTTCTTTGTCATGTGTTTGTCGATCAAAATCCTAGTTCCTTGTCCAATACACATTACTTAAACTACTTCATAATTAAGATTAACTGAATTTAGCACCAAACCAGAGAACAATGTTTCCAAAATGCCAAATTTTTGCAAATGCAATAGAAGGACCACATGTTTATTCTTAAGATTGCCATTAGCCAGACACTTATTGGGGGCAAAATCAAATTACTTATTTAGGAAAAAAACAAAAAGACAAAAAGAACAAAACACACCCTGGGACAATTTGCACTCATACAGTTAGAAAATTATTTTTATGTTGTCCAAACCTTGGCATGGTGTTTAAAAAAAAATTTTGACTGCCAATTAATTTCATTTCTTTGATAGGAATATTTGGCCAGAAGTCTCCAAGTGAGGATTTTGACTGACTTCAAAATTACCTTAAACATTAAAAAGCTCACACTACCCCGAAAAATAGAAGTTTCACGCATACAGGTGGCATTCATCATTCAAGTACCAGTGTTTTCGTATATTCTTTTGGTCAAGTTAACATGAAACAATCACTTTTAGGTTTATAAAAATAAATATTTCTAAAAAAATGCTTAATAAATTACACAAACTAGCAGCAAAAAAGTGGAATCTAGTAATTTGTGTGCAAGTAGTTAAATACCCCTTTGCCAATTCCCTGGTCCCAAATTAACCCTGGCTAAATAGAGAACCCCTCTGTTTTGTAAACAAGTTGCATTCTTACAGTCTTTACACAGAATATTGGAAGCTTAAGGACACACATTGAAGACGCATGTAAAACTCTTGATGTGCAATAAAATTAACTTTGTGTTAAATGCAATGGCATAACATACAAGGGTCTAAACCTAAATAGCACCATTTGTCTCAAGTTACCATGATACTGGTCAAGTGCATCTACCACTTCAGTTCTGCCCTTTTCACCTACTTTTTTTTTATGTCAAAAGGCACATGTGCTTGAGGAAATGTATTGCACTTCAGTTAAATGTAATATCATGCCCCCCTCCTTCACACTACTTAAAGGAAGCTGAAATCACTGCCAGCTGCAATGAGCGACAGCTGATCTCATCTCCACACTCTTAAACAGGTCCTCAAATTAACTTGAGGGAAAGAGAGTGCATTATAATTTCTTTGGCCAAGACACCAAGAAAACAAGCTAGTTTAAAAAAAAAAAAAGAAAAAAAAAAAAAAAGTGTATTAGCCAAACCTCCAATGCCACTAGATTTTGCTTCTCCCTGTGCAATTCCCCTTCCTGTGTACATTGTTCCCAATCACCCTTCCTCCCTCTACATCCTTCAGCTGTCTTGCCAGGAAGCAGTGCCTCTAGACCACAGATGTCAATCTGAAATTCAGTGCCACTAGGGGAAAAAGTGGAAATTAACATCTCCATAATATTCTGTGTTATGAAAAGGTAAACCTGCTTCAGAAATTTGTCAGACTATCTGCTTGACCAAAAAAAACACTTGCCATGCGAATTGCTGCAGAAATGGGCCCGTCAACTCTGGCACCAGTCCTAAAATATCAACTTGAACTTCTCACTAATGCAGTAGCTAATATCCCCACTGGTTTTCCAATTTCAAAAAGTACTTATTAAAAAGTATAAAACTGCCACTCCATAAAAGTCCAAGGAACAAAATGGAGAAGCTGCCCACCTCCAAAATGCTAGCCTGTGACTGAACTAGCTGCCTGAAACAAATAAGTGGTGTGCTTCCAAACACTGGCGTGAATGGAGGTACAAACTGCTCACTTCATGGTAAATGATATTACTTTGGAATGGCTTGTAAAAAAAGACGCATCCTTTTCAGATGACTACCACGTCCCTTAGAGGTAACTCTCCAGGATAGAGTGAGCAAGATTAACATTTTCATTAAGATCTTCCTTCCCTTGTGAAGCAAGGGTAAAAACCAATGTAAGGAAGGACAGGAACATTTGAAATGAACCTGGTGATCCTGTCATAAATTTGATGTTCAGAACAAGGTTTTGACTTCAGAGCCAAACCTTCCTGTAGTTTGCCAAGGTTTGTGTAATCTTAATTCGTGCCTTCAAAACAATTTCTAAAAAGAAATTAAACAAATTGTCAGCCAATTGTCAGCCACTTGATGTTTAAAAAGCAAGAAAAATATCCAAATATATAGGCACAGTACATTGACAAACAAATGATTCTCTTTTACTACAAAGAAAACAGTGTGATGTAGTGGAGAAAAAAAAAAAAAAAAGCCAAAACAAGTAACGTTTCCATTTTTCTTCCTTTTTGTCTTTGCACAGAAAGCAAGTTTTAAGACAGGTTCCTCCCATGGCCAAGGTCTCCTATCTCCTAGAGCAGGTAATGCATTATTCCAGGATGTGGTCAGAGAATCACAGGAGTTAAGGTACTGTATAGTTCTTGAATGCTACACAGGGTTTATAGCCTGGCTTAATTACATGTGGTTTCCATTCAGTGAGTTCGGTGTGGGGCCCACTGTTCATGGCGAGTGGAAAGGTGCATGTTGGTTTAAGAAGTTAGTTTCCCCACCAGTCCACCTGAGAGTAGTTTCCTCCATAGCCATCACTGCTGTAGAAATTTCCAAATCCCCCTGTAGGCACAGAGTTCTAGATTATTAAGAGCAACCAAACAAAAATTTTAAACAATGCACTCAAAACTGAGGGGGAAAAAGAACCATTGCTCCTTCACCATGTAGGGAATAAAACTAACCCTTAGCACCACCAAATGCACGGTTACCACCATGGCCACCAGCACTACGAGTGCCCCGACTACCAAATCCTCCGCTAGTGGTGCTGCTGCTGCTAGTTTGCCGGTAATCCCTGGCTCCAAACCCTCCAGAAAACCTAAGAAAATTAAATATGCTTAAGCAAAACATGACAAATCTTTCCACAGACCAAGTGTTACATAAAATATGAGATCAGTCACTCCACTTCAGTCAAATTACCAAAGAAAGCAGAAACATGCGTTACCTCTTTGAACGGCCACGGCTGCTACCCTTGTGCTGGTGCTCATAAGCCAGGCTTTCCAGCCAGGATGGCACTTCCTGTTTGGCCTCCACCAGGATGTCGAGGAGGTCTTTTGTAATGTTGCTATTCTTGTCATTAAAGAATGAGGTTGCAAGACCTGTGGATTGGGGGGGTTTTTAGAGCCTAACAATCCTTACTCAGGAAAATGGTGCATTTCATTAAAATTAAATAAGTTAACTGACTTTACACCAAAACAGCCAAATAAGCCATTACCAAGATTTCCAACACGGCCTGTACGACCTATGCGATGAACATACTCCTCAATGTCACTGGGCAGGTCGAAGTTGATGACATGTTTCACATTAGAGATGTCTAGGCCACGTGCAGCTACCTGCAAGACAAAGGAAATTGCTCAGAAATAGAGAATACACTTTCATTGCAGAACCAAGAAAACCCATACAAAGTAAAAAGAAACAGCATACAGCAGTGGCAACCAGGATTGGGCATCTTCCAGAGCGGAACTGAAGAAGAGCCTCCTCCCGGTCTCTCTGTGAACGGTCACCATGAATACTTGTGCAGGCGTAGCCCTCACGGTACAGAAAGTCCTCCAGTGCATCAGCACCTTTCTTGGTTTCCACAAACACCAGTGTCAAAGAGTCTTTGCCTGCAATTGAAGAGAGAATTGTTCCAGTTGTGATCAAGATCATAGCGACTGTTAAGTGCAACTGTAATTGGAGGATGTTGGCACAATAAAGCAGTATATTAAATGGAAAGATATTTTCTATGAAATGCAATGCACAACTCAAGCTATAAATCATCAAATGTTTTAACTAATCAGAAGCTCGGATATAACGCATGAAGTAGTAACAAAACAGATGAAGTCTTGGCCTACAAACAAAGCAACTACTCTCCCAACAATTATAAAACAAAACATGTACATGTTTAAACTGAATAAAAAAACATGCATATAATGTTTAACAAAACCGTACAAACATTTGAGCAAATGTAACAGTGTGGTGGGCAAAGAGAAAAAGACAAACAAATATGGTAATAAGACTTGTGGTGGGAGTGAGGCAGGTAATTAAGACTCTACTTACCAGGTTTCTCACCGTTTTCCCAAGTACTGTCCTGAACCTCGCCCGGTATGACTTTGAATAAAACCAGATCTGCTGATAAGTTTTACATATGCCTACAATCCTAAACAGTTTTTTTAATTAACACTATGATTAAGTGCTTGGGAAAATAATGAAATACTACCATTTAGTCTGTTTAGTTTAAACTACCTTGCATGCGCGCAAACGCACATCTTTTGGCTTTTCTTTGAACCAGACAGGCTAGCCTCTGCTCCCCACAGGCATAAATGCATATTGGGTGCCCTTGAGCCCATCACCAGTTTACTGGTATACAATTGATAAATGTTAATCAATGTTACGTTACATACACCAGCCACAGCATTATGACTACCCAAACATTGAAAAGGCGCCCTTTAGCCAAAAAAATAAAAATAAACCCTGACCAATCAAGGCATGGATTCTACTAGACTTCTGAAGGCATGCTGTGGTATCTGACACTAAGCAGTCAGTAGCAGATCCTTTAAGCAAGTTGCTAAATGTGGCCTAAGATCTGACTCGTTTCCAGCACTTCTCAAAAGATGCGTGACCTGATTGAATCACCTGTCAACACCTTGAACTCACTGTGATCCTCCAACCATTCTTGAACCATTTTTTGCAGTGTGGTAAGGCATAATCCTGATGACTGCATTTCCATGAAGGGGTATACATGGTCAAGAACAAGGTTTAGAAAAGTGCGACATCTACATGAATAGCAGGGCCCAAGTTTTCCAGCAGAACATTCCCCGAAGCACCATGTTGCCTCTGCCAGCTCGCCTTCTTCCCATAGTGCATCCTGGTGCCATGTCTCCCATAGGTAAGAAGCATAACCGGCCAATCCATATAATGTAAAAGAAAACATGATTCACAAGACCAGGTCACCTTTTTCCACTGCTCCATGGCCCAGCTCTGAAGCTCACACACCCAATGAAAATGTTTTTGCCAGTTTGTGGTATATGGGTCACCATAGGTACTCGGTAATCTACAGCTCTGCAGCCCCACATGCAACAGACAGATGCATCATATGTGACACCTTTTCTATTTAAAAAAAAAAAAAAAAAAAAAAAAAAAACCCAGCAGCTGGTTTAGCAATTTGAGCCGAATTGGATTCCTTTAGATTGGACTACATGGGTCAGTTTTGCCTTTGCTAAATCGAGTTGGCTAGATAAGCAACACGTCAGAGCAAAGTTTTGGCCTTAGCATTTTTTCCTGCTGTCTCAACACATCAGCTTCACGCACAAAAGTGAACTTGCTGCCTAATATAACCCACCCACTTCTAGATACGATTGTAACGAGAACGTTAACTTCACCCGTCAGTGGTCATAATGTTATGGCCGATTGGTGTAGTGCAGTATCGCAGATTTATTTTTTTTAATAGGACAAAAACAGTTGATGCAGAGTGCTTTTCTTATTTCAGTGACCTGTCAACTTTAAAATAAATTATATAGTTCAATCCTAATAATAATACTTCAATCACCTGTGGCATTCAGAAGATCAAGCAAGAAGGATCTTTTATCATTTTCCTCAACCCAAACCACTTTTTGGGTAATGTTCTCAGATGTGGAGCCCACACGGCCCACAGCCAAGAAGATGTAATCTTCCAGGAAATCACGGGCCAATATCTAAACAAAAAGATAGTACTGGTCAATTCCAAAAAGGCTAATTTAACAAGTCTTACCAAGAATCACTTTAATGCATTATAAATTTTAAATAGATAAGAGCAAAAAGCAAATCTGCATGCAACAAATCTTAACCCAACACAAGGGACAATGTGGAAGTCTGAGGAATCATGATCTATATATACTTTAAGAAAACAGATTATATTAACTACATGGACCAACGTCTACCTGAATCTCCTTAGGAAAGGTGGCACTAAACATCATAGTTTGGCGCAATCCTTTAAGAGGCATAGTGTCTTGCTCCACAATACGACGAATCTGTGGTTCAAAACCCATATCCAGCATCCTGTCAGCTTCATCCAGGACCAAGTAGCTGCAACATTTAAGGAAGGGGAAATTTTTTTTTTTTTTTTTTTAAAGGGCAAGAGCATGTTTTTTATTGTTTACTAGTTTCTCAACAATAAATTACCAAATCGGATTTCTCAACCCAAGCATATATTCACAGTATAAAAAAAAAAAAGGATTTTTTTAACTCATGTACAGCATGGCACACGGTGACCTACTCACTTGCAGAAATCCAAACCAATCTTGCCCCTCTCCATCATATCCACAAGACGACCAGGTGTGGCAACTAGCAGGTGGCAGCCCCTCTCCAGGTCACGAATCTGCTGGCCAATGTCAGCTCCTCCATATACTACACATGGGCGTACCCGAGAACGATACGCAAACTATCGAGAAGTCAAAGGGGGAAAGGGATTTAGAATGGGTTTGTCAAACAAATTTTGTTCAGTGATCTGAATTTTCAAAGTTACCTTTCTAGCCTCATCATAGATCTGAAGAGCCAATTCCCTAGTTGGAGCCAAAACCAGAGAAAGGGGGTACTGCTTACGGCGTCCGTATCTACCATTTTCCTAGAACGGTGAAGTCAACTTGACAAATTAATAACTGCTACAAATGACACATAACCCTAAAAGGCAATCAAGCACATGCCTTAAACTCACCTGGACATTGTTCTTTGTAGCCTGTAAAGCCTCTCCTGGTCCATCTGTGTATATTTGACTCAGCACTGGCAGTAAGAATGCTGCAGTCTTACCAGAACCTGAGAGTGGAAAGACAAACGGTCATGAAGTCCACAAATTTCACACAAACAACTCTGCTTTGATGACATTAACTTGGCATCTTACCTGTCTGTGCACACGCCATCAGGTCTCTTTTGGATTTGATAATTGGAATGGCGTGTTTCTGGACTGGAGTGGGACGAGAGTAGCGACTAAGAGTGATGTTCCCCATAATAATCTCACCCATATCTAGGTCCTGAAACTGCATCACAAAAGCTGTGTCACAATTCGCATCACACAGACAAACCACTAAAAGCAAAGTCAGTCCTAAAGTTAAGGCAAGGATTGAAAAAAAATTGGCTCAAACTACTCACACTCTCAATATGCTGAGGGCAGTTGTGGCCAGTGGCTTCAACAGGAATGTCATCATATTTCTCAAAGTTTATCCCAGTGTTGCTTCCAGAAAATAGCTCACTATGAGAATTAAAATGCAGTCAGTGCCATGTGCAGAAAGACTTGAGAGATTCACACATTAAAAATTTAGGAGTTTTCCCTTGTACTATCTTGAGCCTAAAGTAAAATTTAAGCTAAAAATTAGATAGTAGTTATGTTCATCTCAATTTTTATAGTCCTATTTACACCAAACCTGGGTGTGAACTAACCTGACATTTTGCAACCAAGTTGTTGGATTTTTAGTTTGTTCACTTACTGTTCCAGCCTTTCATTGGGAGTGAGGGGTTTGGACCAGTCCTCTTCATCTCTGGAATCATCGACCCACCGACTATTTCCGCCACCCCCAAAACCTCCACGCTCATACCTACGAATGTCAGTTAAGAGTTTAAGGAACTTCATGGGGCGTCATTCAAAACAGTAAAGCACAAAACAGCAGAAACTATTCTAATCAGAAGCGCTAAGAAAACGCCTTACCTTCCCCTGGAAGAGCCACGATCATTGTAGAAGGTGGATTTGTTCCTGTCAGAACGCCCACTGAAGCTATTATAGGCATTATCCTTTGGTGCATTCCAGGCCCCGCCATCTTTGTTATCATAGCCAAAGCCTATCACAAAAATATTCAGAATATTAAAATAAACAAATGGTTAAAATGTAGTCAATTACTCCAGTATACACCCCACTGTTATCATAAAATTAATAAGCTATGATGCTTTTTATTCACCTGTGTTTTGCACTGGTTGGATGACATAGGAGCCATTGCCCCTGCTTCTGTAACCACCTCCTCTGCCTCCACGGTCATTACGCACAGGGCCACGATTACCAAAAGTGCTGCTCCCATTCATGTAGTTGTCTCGGCCATCGTGGTAGCCATTTACAAATCCATTGCTTCGTCCAGCATCCCATCCACTTGGAGTGTCTTAAGGTAAGAATAATTTACAATGCATCATGTGTAAAAATGTCTTTAGGGGAAGAGGGGGTGGGGGACCACAAACACCCTCCATGCTATGCTATGGGTGAGGTCAAGTTTCTGCCATAAAAGTCTGAAATAGAATAACAGTTCCTCTAAAATGCTACAGGTGGTGTGCTAATCTATTCACACATTGGTGCGCAGCACAGCATGCTATGTGGTAGGGGTAATTATTTGCCAAGTTTGTTTGGAAAACTAAAAATATATTTATTAAAATGTGATACTAAATACAAATCGAATCGGCACCTAGATAGAGAATGTATGCTGTAGGTCCCTGATAATTCCTATCCCTAGTTGTTTGAACGTTCCTTATTTGCAACTGTCCCTGTATAAAATGCAAGCAACTCCCAGTTAACATATACATTGAAAAGCTGCTCATTGAAACATTTGAGGTTTTCCCTTCAGATTCCAATAGTTATTTGAATGAAGGGTAAAAGCTTAAAACCACAGTCATAAAAGAGCAGAACTAAATTGTTTTTCCTCTGCTTAAAAAAAAAAAAAAAAGATTAATGTGCGTTAGATTCTGTCAAATTTTATGAAAAGGGATCACTTGCCCACTACGCAAGGCCATAAACGTACATAAGACAACCTTGACCACAGCCACTACACAATGAGAAATTACTTACCGCTCTTGGAAGCCTCCTTGTTCCTTAAATGAGGTGGAATGTAACGCCCTAGTGATGGACAGCTTTTGTTAGTTTGACAATTTTACAGAAAAATTCACACAAAATACTCACTGCTTACTCAATAGTGTAAATACTCAGGTTCCATTGTTGTATTATAAATAGCAGCTCTACCTGACTGATAAATACATAAAATGCTAAAATATGCTAAATTGCAAGTTATCTTCCCTCTCTTTTGGACTTGCAACCATTAAAAAAAAAAAAAAAAACCTTTGTGACACTTGCTTAACTGTTTGGAACAAATGCATTCTAGTCATTTCATTATCACCACCTCCACAAACTATGGGCCGGAAGAAAAGAACCCTACAGAAATGTATTTGCCCAATCACATCACGGCCTGTGGACCAGAAGTCCTAAGGGGCAAAACTGGCTGTGCTCCCATGGGGGAGGGGTGGCACATAGTGACAAGACAACCATGGCCATCTGTGAGTTAACATGGGAGAGGAGACATTTAACATTGTAGGGCATGACTACAAACCAATTAGCCAAAAATTAATACTCACTGCCAGTGCCTCCACCTTGAACATCAGATTTCAAGTCTAGGGCAGCAATCTAAAAGTAGAAAAACAGCATTAAGACTTAATTTTAACCATTTATTTCACAAATGTGCATAGCAAACGTTAGTCAGATTTTGTGTTCACATTTAAATAAATTGGCAATATAAACAATTAAAATATTTCTGCTGTCCTAGCACATTGTACCAGTAAAAATGAATTCAGTGATCCATCCAAAGCTAAAACCACTTAAAGCATCATGCCTCAAAATGCATAACTATTTACCATTGTACATGGCAACCGACTACACTACCCAGCTTTCCTGAGAAAGTCAGTGTTGTGATTCTACATAACAGGCCCATGAACCAAAGATGTGAGCACCACTACTTGTTTTTGTCGCTTCTGCAATATACGCCAAATCACATGGCAAACAAAAACAACAAAAATCAGGCTCCTTTTCTTCAGGTTAGTCTGCATCACAGCACAACGTCATGGATTTTCATAGACTTCCCAATAAGCTGTTGTTTAATCACTTGCACTACTGACATTAATGTTCAAATGTTACAGTAGTCCTATATTACAAATCTGGGAGTCTTGAGTTTATAAATTTATATTGTGCATTTGATTGTGTTTGTCCCCCCAAACTGGAAACCTGCTTAAGCAGCCCAGATAAGCAAATGACTTTGCCCCAGATTTCTTGGATAATTGTAAAAATATTTAACTGATATGAATACAAGTCAGCAACCCAAACATTTGAGTTGGGGGGGGGGGGGCTTGCTTTAATGGCGTTCTGTTCCCCTCCAGGACAATGCACAACCCCATTTTGCCCACTGCACCAAGTGCGCATTACAGGAACTTGGCTGGTAGTTATTGCCACATTCCCCATTCGGTCCTGAGCTTGCGCCAAGTGTCTCTGCATGTGTGCCAATTACTGGAATTCCTGGGAGGCCAGCGATTTAGGCGTGAAGCATGCCGTTTGATCATGGCTCATACTGAAGCTTTTTACCGTGATAGTATCCAAGCACTAGTGCAACACTGGAATAAGTGCATTGGTGAAGCAGGGGATCATAGCGATAGTGTTTTTTTTTAAACTGTTATTCAGAGGAGTCAAAAGTCCGGGTTTGACTTGAACACCCCCCGCATTTATATAACACTTGCGGAAACCTTGTGTCAGCACTTTCAACCACTTTAGCCATCGCAAGTGTAAGTTTTAGCTATACAACGTTTATAACAAATTATAAAATACATGAGCTAGTTGAACTAAACGGGTGTCGCTATTAGCCTGATCGTTGACTTACATCAAGTATAAGTGCGCGGTTAATGCGCAACGTGCCACGTTACCTGAAGCTAGCCATGCTAACGGCTTCTTGTGACGCCACCGCGTCAGTCAGAACCGGCTTAGACAATTCACAAAAATAGAATCATACAAGGGATAAAATACTTGATTTTATTTCCCCATAACTGTTAAACAAACATGGGGTGTCGTGAGAACAATTGGTAACTGTGAGGAAAATAAGCGGCCCGCTGAACTACGCGGCTCCGCCGCCATCATCAGCATTAGCGCTACCTCCGTCTACACACTCAGCCTCCATTTTAGCCAGCAAATTAAGACACGCAGTTACAGACGGCCCGGTTAGCATAAGCTAACTGACACAAGAAACGTTAACTTCACTTCCAACTTCACCGAATATATGTTGTTCAATAGACCAAAAAAAACAATGATTCAGTCTTACCTGCTGTTCTAGACCGTGTGCATTCTCAACGGCCACATGACTCATAACTAAAGAGTGTTGAAGATAGGTTTCGTTGAGAAAGGGTTCCTTTGTTTGCCGGTATATCTTCTGCCCTCTTTCTGCGCTTTTATCGACACGTTTTTTGGATCGACTTTAGAAAATAATCTATTTACTTGATCAAAAATATTTTGAGGAAAAAAATACAATAACAAATACTATACTTTTATTACTATTTTTCTATATAAAACTACGGTTGTTTCGTCTCGACCGGATCTTAACTCGACCTAAGCCTTTCAGCTAGCCTGCGTCGGTGATGAAATGAAGCCGGAGGCGAAAGCTCGCAATTTTATTGGCCAAGGTATTATTACGTCATTGGGTTCTAATCTCGCGACATCCTGCGTAGACAGCATAGTGACGTGTATTGCGTTTGTTGAAATACTGACCTACTACAGCTACCATCGTTTATTAAGTCTGCGTGAACTGTATATCTTCTAGTTATTTTTGTTGTTAATTGTGAATAGTTAATTGTATAATTAAAGTTTCTATTCCTGAATTTTGTGTTATACTTTTATCCTTTCAATATTGTAATAGTAATTTTTGTTATTAATAAAAATAATAAAAACCCACTCCAGCTACTCAATCCTCAAAAAACAAACAAAAGATCAGTCCTCTACGTCTCAATACATGATGATTTTCTTTTTTAAAACAGTGATTTATCAGGGTATTCAACGGGCAGGATTGGAACATTAGGTTTCGCTTTATGCAGACGACATGTTATTATACTTGTCACAACCCCTGACAAACTTACCAAAGTTAGTGACTCTACTTACAGAGTTTGGCCAAATATCTGGCTATAAAGTTAATATCCAGAAAAGTGAACTAATGCCTGTTGGTGATGGAATCAGTCTGTCATCTTTAAGCTCAATTCCCTTTAAAATTAGCCCTAAAAAATTT
>JAOVVA010000012.1:172136-198326 GCA_028565275.1 Leiocassis micropogon | reverse complement strand
TTAAGGTCACTGGTAGTCGAAAAAGCATTTCACTGCATATCGTACTGTGTATGACTGTGTACGTGACAAATAAAATTAGAATTTGATTTCATTGTAAACTCTATTATGTTTAAGTAATAGAAAAATATGTTGTCCTAGGGCTGTTTCCTATGGTTTCTGTGTCACCCAGTCCTGGTTCTTCTATCCTTCCTATTCAGTGAGCATCAAAAGGAAAAGGTATGAGAGCTACTGTACCACTTGCACTAATGTTTTAGAGAAAAGAAAAAAAAAAAGAACTAAAGTAGAACATCACAATGACCAGTGACCTCCTGTATATATTTTGCTGCTTGTGTTTTAGGTCATAACGATTGGTGTGATTCTGTGCCAGTCCATCTCCGTGGTGATCTTGTATAAAGTATTTCTCTCTCGAAGTCTTTACTGGGAAGTGTCATCGCTTTCCTCTGTGACACTTCCACTAACGATGTCCAGAAGTCCACGGGGACAATACTGAAGATCGATATTGATACTACACTGTTAACCCCTATTTATGAAGAGCACAGAGCCACTCCAGAAGAAGCAGTTTGTTGTCAAAAGACGTCAAAACATGTTACCATGTGTACACATTAATGTAAACATGTGCATTATATTATATGCAATGTTGTAAGGCAGGGATAAGATGCAACTGCTGGACCCTTCTGACAAATAATCACCTGTGCAATGTATTGAGCTGGACACGCAGGACTGAGTTTAAATTGTTTCAGCTACTGTATATAAGCATCCACACACATTAAAAAAGAACATTGTAGATAAGCATGTAAAAGATATCTGGAAAGGTGATATTTTGGTAATTCCATACTGATGATAAGAAATTCTATTTTTATCTGTGGTTTAAAGGTCTGCCTGTTAAAAATGGCAAACTGATGAGGAATTAAATAGTAGCACATCTGTTATCAGAGATATCTTTCTGGCATAGATATGCTCCACATACCCAATAACAGGAAATAGTTATGATGAATGATCAGTTTCATCCTATTCTGAAACACTTTTATGTTTACTGATGGGAGAGGTCTCCTGCTATGAAGACACTATCTCCTGTCCACAGGACTGGAATGTCCTGATTGATGCGGATGAAAATGATGCAAAGCTCGTGCTATGGCCTTCGTGGTCACCATATCTTCACTCAGTTAAAGAGCTTGAGTCGATTTTGTAGTGACATTTTAGTCTGTAGTCTCTACCACTATTATCGACACACCAACTAAGGTATGGAAGAATGGTGTTTAACCCTTAACTATAGTTCAAGAGACGTGTAATAATCCAGATGCAGAAGCACTGAAGCTGTTTTAAATGCAATGTGGTGGGCCAGAAACTTAAAAGACACTTTCATATTTTTTCCTTTATTTTTTTTATTTGTATAGTTTTCATTTTCTACATGGCATCTAAACATATTGTTTTATTATTTAAGCAGGAACATGTTTTTGGTGGCAAAGTGGCCCCTAGGTGTCGGTGAGTGTGTGCGCAGTGCTCTGCAAACCCATCCCATTTAGAGTTAAATCAATCCACTATGAACGATCTTTCATATGAATCATTGCAACGATAATTAACAATAAATTTTGGGTGTGTTTATTGAAAAAAAAGCCATGAATATTCTTGACTGTGTAGAGCAATGCAGTACATATGGATTTGCACACAGAAATAATGCAGACACAAACAATGTTTATTTTTAAACTAAACTTAAATATACTGTAATGCCAATGTTTGTTGTATAAATGACTAAATAGATTTAAACTTGTATGTGGTTTGATATTCATTTTCACAAGTGCCTGAAATGACAATCACTTTGCCAGTGAAAAAGTCTAATGTTTATTGCTCTGATAATGATAAATAAAAACTGAGCAAATATTAATCTGTAGAACTGAGTTTGCGATGTATATAACTCCAACTATTCAAATGATCGATTTTCAGCACTGATTATTTATTTCTATATACTGTAGGCTACATTGTGCACCATTACTGTACATAGCTAGGAAGTGACCAGACTGGTTCCACATCAGACCACTCTCTATGACAAGAAATTATTGTACTACATTTAGGGATTTTTACAATTATTGATCATACAGAGACCCAAATTATCATACCCCTAGAATAATTATCCTACATCTGGCAACCTGGACCTGTCTATGTTGAGATACAAGACAATATGTTTTCGTACATTATGTAGTGAAATGCTTGCAATACACTGCCTGGCCAAAATATTGAGCTGCATCAACCATGGGCCGAACCGACAGCTGTAGTCAGAAGAAAATTATAAATGGAGATCACTTAAACACTTGGTGAAGTTGCATGGTAAAAAATCAACAGTAAAAACCATAGGACTATATTATTAATTCAGTAGTGAACGCAAGAGTAATGAGAACTTAAAGGATTGGAAATAAGCAGCTGTGTGTACATAAGAAGTTTTTTTAAAACTAATCAGCAAAAAATATTCGATTTGATAGGAAGCATAAAGATTGGACTTTGGCGTGATGACAAAAGGTCATGTGGTCTGATGAGTTCAGACTGACCCTTTCCAAAAGCAATGGTGTGTCCAGATAAGAAGGAAAATGCATGAAGCGATTGACTCCTCATGCTTAGTGCCCACGGTACAAGCCTCTGGACGGCAGTGTTATGATCTGGGGTTGCTTCACTTGGTCAGGTCTAGGCTCAAAAACGTTAAAATTTAATGCTTGCCTACTGAATGACTAGCTTATCACATCAATGGAGTTTTATTTCCCATGATGCCGCAGGCATATTCCAGGCCTCCAATTGTGAAAGACTGGTTCTGAGAGCATGCGGAATCATTTTCATACCTGAACTGGCCACCACATTGTGTTCTGTATGCAAAGTAAAAGAAGAGTGCAACTTTTTGTTTGGGGCCCAGGCAGTGTATATATGGATTTCTCCACTAGGGAGCACCATGTACCTGTTACACATCGATTTTAGCATGGTGCTCCCTAGTGGAGAAATCCATGTCTATGTTGTAGGTAAGTTGTACTTTTAAAATTTTTTTACTTGAGAGATCACAAATTTACAACTTTTTAAAGTTACAACTTAAAACAACAAAACTGTGTTCTTCTGTTCTCCCCATTCCAGTAAAAAAAAAATAAATGGCACATCCAAGAAAAGTAAAATAAGATTTAAAATTGGTCGATTCGTCTTAGCAACCTAATAACATACAGTATATAAATTCAATGGCAATTTCAATAAAAGGTTTTAAAATTATTGTAATTTTGTGCTAACACATTTCTACGTCATTTGCAGTGAGAGGATAATTAATGTGAAGGACGGGGTACTTAAAGAATAACTGAAAAAAATAAAATGGAATATATTCTGATGATTCTGACACAAATTGGTTTAGTTACATGTGTTCTAAATGGATTTTTCCAGCAGGGTAAAGAATTAAATTACATTCTCACTTTAATGCTAAAAGCTGATATATTTCCAAATAATGGTGTGTGCTAGATCTTAACAGGAACTGTCTGCTTTGCTTGGTTAAAAGAACTGATTTACTGTAAGTCTTTGAATTTATTACATTCTTTATGTACTGTACATCACATTGATAAAATCTATCTGGTTTTAAGGGGTAACCATAATATATGTTATAATAATAATAATAATAATAATAATAATAATTCCATTGCTGTTAACTGTGAAATTATAAATACTTTATCATCTAAAAAGAGGCAAATGCTCTAATAACTTCTTTGGTTGCAGTTTTAATTATCATACATCTGCCTAAATTTGTATATATACTGTATCATACTGATCTCATTTAATTGGCTTGTTACTTCACAAACAGGGGTAATGTAGGATAATTTTTAATGTTAAATGCTTATGTGGGTGTTTTTCCCTGTAAAATTAGCGTGAGCACACCACACATGTATTTCCACCTATACACATAAACGTTTTTCAAATGAAAATGTAAGCAATGAAGTCAATCACCATAGGCCTTAAGCCATGTCAAGTGCTTTTATTTCAAACCCACCCCGCTCCCACTGGTTCATTTACTTGCTTTATGTTCTTGAGAATGCACTGAAATAAGGGTTGTTGATTAATATTACTAATTTCATTAAAACATTTGAATAAAATCAATGTGGTTTAAACAAAGAATAGTGTTTCTTTATGGGTTTACTGGATAATTGCAGGTTTTTGAATTCTTAATCTTAAACTAAATAGTTAATATTGATAAGTAATTTCGTTTTGTGTGTCTTGTTTAAGAATCCACAGCACACACACAAATGACACAAGATGGTTAACTATTTTGTTCAAACTGCTGTAGTTTTTACTGTATGTCTTAAAGCCAAGATTTAGAACAAATATCCAGGATTTATGGATACCACACTCAGAATATATGTATTATTATTATTATTGTTGTTCTTGCTGTTGTTTACAAATATACATTCACAATGCAGTTAATACGCAGAAAGCGTTACCCAGTAGAACTAGTTACAGCGTCCTTAAAATAAGAAAGTAGGCTATAGGTTGTCTGCGGCCCTCATAAGGCCCCTGCAAAAGAAGAGTAAGGTTCGTGCAGAGTCTTGCGCATTCCCGGCAAAAGCACATAAGCTAAAGGGAGAGGGTGAGGGGAAGAGGGCGTCCACGCTGGGCAGTTACAGGGCATCATGTATCCAGGATTGCCCGGAGAGGGATGCGTGTGTGTGCCACCAAGGAATCCCATTCTAGGAAAAGCAACAACGCGTCCAGAATAATCAAGCAAGCTGTGTGGAAATGTGGTCGCTGATAATTCTGACATTTTCGAGTTCATGTCCAGATAAGGGTAAGGGGTGCTTGGAGCAGAGTGACCGAGCAGGGCTACAGCTGCCGCAGTCTTTTCAGCATTCAGAAGTAGCCCTTTAAGTGCGTCCTGCTCGCCAGTGTTATACGCCACGTTACACCGATACCTGTCCTTCTTCACTGGATTCTTGGGCTTGCGTCGCGGTCTGTACTTGTAGTCCGGGTGTTCCTTCATGTGAACGGCGCGGAGACGCTTGGCCTCGTCGATGAAAGGTCTCTTCTCCGAGTCCGACAGAAGTTTCCACTCTCCTCCGAGCCGCTTGCTGATCTCAGAATTGTGCATCTTAGGGTTGTCAAGTGCCATCCTCCGTCTCTGCGCTCGCGACCAAACCATGAAGGCGTTCATTGGACGCTTTATATGCTCCGTTTGTTTCGACATTTTCCCGCCAGCCGTGTATTTGGCCAGCCGTCTCCTTCTTTAAATCCCAAACACCACCTCAAATTCGATTAACAAAACTTATTTTTCTGTATACAAACACTTTTTGGTTAGTGTCCTGTGAACATTTTTGTTGCCTTTCCCATATCCATTTACTGTAGTCACTTCCAGAAATACATCGGCTTTTAGAGCACTTAACCAGCAGACGTTCCTGTCGAGCTGCTTTCCAACAGGTGCTCGGTGATCAGTGTACTACTCCGTCAAAAGCCGATCCGTTAAAGTAAGCTTTAGAACCTCCTACTGAGACGCACCCGGCGATGACGTCATGAACGTGGCGGAAAGGCGCCCGTGTTCTCACCTTCGGTCCCAAACACCGCTAATTTGACGGATGAGTGTTAACAGTACTTACATGGGTGATCATCAGTCTGTAAGATTTTGATTTGCTCTGCAAAGTGTCTTGCACAGGAAAAAATAGGAAAATGTTGAATGAAAACTATAAACATAATTAGTCAAAAATTGTCATTTCAGTGTTTTTCTCAAAATAGAACACAACAGTATATATATAGGCCTATATCGAATTATATAAATATATATATAGAATTACTGATCTAGTGAAATCATGTTTTATATAAAACAGAAATTGTGGTTGACAAGGTAATTTTTTCTTGTGGCAAATCCGTGTTCATGGTTGGGTAATTATTTTTTTACAATTAAAATAATAATAATAATAATAATAATAATAATACAATCCAGATAAAGTTTTTATTCTGTATGTTATGTACTGTACCTGCTTTAAAACACCCCTGACATATGTTACATTTGAAAAATTCATCTTTTTTATTCAAATACATTTTCCCTTTTTATTTCCATCTATTTGAAATATTTAATTAAACATTTTTGGTAAAACACTTTTGAATTTCTGAACTAAATCTTACTTCCAATAGTTATTTTATGCAGCATTTCTGTAAGGTTCTCTTTCTTCATTTTAATGTAAGTGTCCCTGTCATCAAGTTAAGAAGAAATGAAAATGCTAAATTAATGTAAATAGAATTGCAGGAAAGGAAGCATTTGGGATGAGAATGGGAGAGAATCCTTATTTATTTTCAGGATGAGAAATAAGAGCTTTTTGGCCTTATTATCAAGGAATCACTGTGGTCTTGAGCCAAGTGTGGATAACACAAGAACGATACAATAAAAGTTAATCAAAGAGTCAAATGACTTCTAAGTCTACTTTGTTCCACCCTTTACTTTCTTTTTGTCTGCTGATCTTAAAGCTGGGGTCGGATGGGTGATCTAAATTCTCTCTCAAGGATAAGCTCATTTAGTGTTTAAAGAAAGTTCTTTTGAGGAAAGTGAAGGAGCATTGTATTTTTTTAAAAAAAAAGGCTTTCATTGCTCATCGTTGAAGAGGGCCCCTTCTGTTCGGACAGCTGTGTGTCCCATTTAAATTTTCACAACGGTGTAACCATGGTGCCTCAGTTTATGGTATTTTGTGGACTTCCATTTAAAAGAAGAGGAGTGCACACACATAAACATTAGTTAAATGTAAATGTATCTGTGATTGATTTAAACATGATATTTTTTCACGTTACAGTATTTACTGGAGCGTATTTGCTTCTTGTTAATACTTGACAGTCAAGACTTTTATGTTATTGGAGTTTCAAATCTACAGTTTAACTGAGATAAGATTTTATATGCTTTTTATAATCATGTTTTGTAAGTATTCTTGCTGAATTAACTCAATTTGGGAACCTTGATGAGATTCTTCCCATTCCAGTGTGCATTCAGAGACCTCTTCCATATAGAATTACAAGCAGGTTTGTTGGATGTATTTTTGCTTGGTAATGAATCTAATGACTGATCTAATGAAAGAAGTGATAGGGACAACTCCAATAAGAGAAAAAGATGGCCATACTGGGTTGCTAATGCCCTGAAATTTGTGCTGCCGGTGAATGGGGACAATAGATGTGAATGGCAAGACAATGACCAGTTTTTTTTGTCCACTCAATTTGTCTTTGGTCTTTTGACCTATTCACATTCATTGTGTGCTTTTTGAAACAGCTTTGGAAGAAAAGCTGCTGGGAGCTGTTTTACTCAGGAACCACAGTGTTTCAATGGAGAAAAAAGAAAGAGTAGTGGAATTCTTATCTATGAGCAAGCAGCAGGATAAAGAAAAGGCTCAGGAAATAGAAATTGAAAACGAGAGAAAAAAACGAATGTTGCATTATGCTGTGAAGCTTAGTTTAATAAGAATTTATATCCCAATTTAATAGCTTTAAGAAATGAATCATTAAAAATAAAAATAACTTTTATTAACACATTAATAAAGAGTTCATCATGGGCATGGTCACTTTAATTATTGTTTGTTTTGTAGAAAATCAACAAATCACAGATATTTATTTTAATTATTGGCAACTTGATTTGATCAAGCAGAGGACAAAATATGGAATGTTGAAAAAAGAAATATAGACAAATTTTATAATTAGCATTTCTAAAACAAATACTGGACAAAATATATCACCACATATGTCAAAACATCAAAATATCCAAATTAGTCTACAATTATCTTTTATTTTATAATGAATTTTTCTTTAATATGACGGACGCACCTACATGGAAACATACGTGAATTATGTTTAAAGTCACACACTCAAAAATATTTTGTTGTACCAGCTTTTGCTTTAATTATGGCCATAACTTTGATCCAATACACTTTTTCAATGTCACAAGTATTTCTATCTAGAGTCACATTACTTTCTTTCCAGGATCTTGTGTTGAAGATGGCTAGTCAGACCACTGCAAGCCTACTTCAGCATGTCCCAAAGATTCTCAATGGGGTTAAAGCCTGGACTCTGTGGTGGCCAATCCATGGGTAAAAATGATGTCTGGGATCTGGGGTCTGGGATAGCTCAGTGGTTAAGGCATTGGACTACAGTTCAGAAGCTCCCAGGTTAAAATCCCAAGTTCTCCCAGGTTCTAAGCCCTTGAGCAAGGCCTTTAATCCTCAACTGCTCACATATATAATGAAATACACATATAAGTTGCTCTGGATAAGGGCATCTGCTAAATGTAAATATCTCATGTTCCCTAAACCATTCTTTTACAATTTGAGCCTGATGAATTCTACCATTGTCATCTTGCAATATGCACATGCCATCATAATTATTTAAAAAAAAAAATCCATTCAAGGAAAAACCTGCCTTGCATCACTTCCCCTCTAAGCTACACATGCTGCTCCTGAGCCCCCAATGATCCAGGCCCCTCTGCGCTCTGGACGTTTCTGACTCATCCTCAGCCCCACTTCTGGTTGGAGATTGTCCCGTCTGGTCTGCTTGGGATGCATGTGGTGACTGTGGATGGTTCCACTTTACCATGAAGATAGTCTTGGACTCAGCTGATGCAGACAGCGCCTAACCCACAATACTACTGCAAATCAATCCCTGCTATCTGTTATGACCCAAATGAGGAAGGATCCCTGTTGAATCTAGTTCCTCTCAAAGTTTCTTCCTGTTGCCATCTCATGGAGTTTTTCCTTGCCACCATCACCCTCAGCTTGCTCCTCAGAGACAATCTAATCATTATGATTCATACAAATTTTCTTACACATTGCATATCAATTTCCTTAATTTTCTTTTGATTTGTTTTTGCCACATAACATTAATCTAAGCTTGACTAATAAAAGTAACTCTGGATCATAACCCCAGATAATAACACTAGGCATGATGGGTGCATCACTTCTTCAGCCTCTCTTCTTTCCCTGATGTGCATGTCACACAGGGACAAATCTGGACTTATCAGACCATATGACTTTTTTCCAATGCTCCATAGTCAGTCACATTCTTTATGCTCCCTAGCAAATTGAAGCCTTTTCTCCTAATTAGCCTCAATGAAAAGTGGTTTTCTTATGGTTACACAGCTGTTCAGTCCCAATCCCTCTTCGTGTGTGTGTGGAAACGCTCTGACTTTCACTATTGAACATAGCCATTGAGTTTTACTGTTTTCTTTAATGATTCAATTTCACCAAATCTTTAGTACAAAGTTTGTTATACGTGTTTATCATGTCTACATCATTATGTATAAAATCATTAATTTACAAACCTAACTTAAAAAAATATTACATACAATATTTACATATCTGCAATGTTGTGTGACATCTGGTCTTGAAATTAATGCTAATTTATTGATGGCTAGGTGTGTCCATTAGTGTACATAAAAATATGATTATATCTATTTACATTTCTGCTGTGGGTTTTTAGCTGCTGCTTTTGAGTTCATGGTTCATGCAACACACTCATGTTACATGCAAGTATGTATGAAGGCTTCACCCTGTGCAATGTTCTGCTGTAACGGCAGATAGATATAAATCAGTTCTAACAAGTCATGCCTTACCCATAAACTATGAGTGCTATAATGCAAATAAGTATTCAGGCAAAAGTATAAACCAGGCCTGAGTATACAATTAGAGATACCAAATCAAAATGTATACAGTATTTTAACCTAAAATGAATGAAGATGTAAGGATTAATGGTAGAACTGGAAATCTTTTTACTCAATTCTACTATATACCATTAAAGATATCTGATAATATACAGAGTAGCCCAAATGTCTAGATCCAATCATTCTTAATTTTTTTTTTCTTTTTATTTCATTCTCAAGATGTGATGCAAGCTAACAAAAAGTAGTTCATGATATAGGACTTATATACACAAGACAGGATTCTTCACAAGAGAAGACGCTGCACATTTTTACAGCATCCATTCATTTGCCTGTTTGAGCTGCCCTGTATACGGTATAATATCAATAACATAAATGCTAATTCTTCCATGGGTTTATTTGGTTGCATTGTTTTTGTCATAATTAAAAGATTAAAGTTTTGTTGTCTTAATTTATGGTTTGGTGTGGGGTTTTCTTTTTCATATTCCTTAATTGATGCCAATAATATAAAGCAACTGGGGCAAACAAAATATTTTGAATGGTTTTCTTATTCCCGGACTCAGTTAACTACCATCAGAATGCATATGAAATCTTATAAAAATGAACTAATTAAATTAGGCTTCATGTGTGTACATTTACTCATAATCAGGAGAATAAGTAGCTCAAACATTTTTTGTTCCTTTATAAATATTTAAATGAACAATTGACAAATCTGTTCATATCAGTTTGATAAATTTGGCTTACTGAAATTAGTCTTAACGAATGTTACAATGTGGAGAGATTTTGCTACATTTAACCGTTGGGTGCATTGCATTAATATAGCCCTGGGTTACCATTACTACACACTACGTAACCAATTTGGTCTAAAATTACAGCTTGAGGGTGGCATACCAGATATCTTCAACAATAATAGATTTGCTTATCCATTACATATTTGCCTCCAACCTTTTGCAATAAAAGTTCCTTTGTAAAAGTGTCAAGCCACACATTCCTTCACAGCCATTCACATCTTTGAACTAGACACAAAGGAACCCTCCCCTGCAAACATTTTGTACTTTTGTTTACCCATCAAAGTAGAGAAAGGACCAAGGTATCGTTTTCACTCTAAGGATGTTAAAGAAGTAAACGGACAGGGCTAGAGGATGAGATCTGACACCAGTTCAGTTCAACAATGCTCTTGCTCACAGTTAATCCGCCATTGTGCCAGGGTCAAGACTTTGTCTTACCTAGTTATAATAGACATTACAACAGCATGGACTGTAAACAAAAGAGTCCTTTTGTTCTTTTAAGCTGAAGAAAAAAAGACAAAGTTTATGCGTAAGCATTATTTGAATCTAAACACAAGATAACAAATGGTATAGTTTTAGTTTAAGTGTTACTTTATAGTCTATTAATGTAGTCACCTGTTTCTAAACTAGTTTTTCAAAACTACCCAGCAGCTTTGTTCATATCAGGATTTGTAACTTTCCCTTTAGTTACATTGGTTCACAAAAAATCGCAACAAACAAGAAGACATTTCCAATATTAAAAGTGGTTTCAGTTTAGTTATTAATAAATCGTATAACTTAACAAGCTGAAAAATTCTATATAAATAATATTTATTGTCTTAACATACAGTAGCTGTCAAAAAGTTTGGACACAAGTATGGTTTAATTTTTCTACATTCTAGAGCCATACTGGAGTTTCCAAACTATGAAATAACACATAAAGAAGTAGGTAATTAAGTAAGAACAACAACAGTCAGTTGCTATTACAGCCCTTATAAAGGCTTTACAGAGCATAAGCAGCAGATACATCTCAATATCAACCATTCAGGGTAGACTATTGGACATTTTGGATGCCTTCAGCACTGCTTTACAATGTAGAAAAAATTTAAATCAGAGAAGACCATGGAATTAGAAGTTGTGGCCAAACCTTTGACTGGTAGTGTTGGTTCTGTGGTGTCTTAAAATACTTTTCTTTAAAGGAATCCATTGTTAAACCAATACTATGTTATTTACTTCCTGAGCAGTATTGCAGCATATGTGCTCTAGTGAAAATGAACAATACAGCTAAATATGGAATACACTGAATTCCCACACACTAGGAGCTCTTTGCTTTATTCAGCCTGGCTAAAGGTTTACAGTCTGTCTGTGGTCTAGATAAGAATGAAAATCAAATTCCTCTGAATAGCCAAAATACGTATATGCATTATTGAGCTTTCTCCTAATTATCATAGACCACTATATGGGTTATAAGGCATTGATGACTTCATTACCAATGCAGTCAATTAGGTTTTTAAGGACATTGTCTGCCAAGGTCGTCAAACTTGTGTGTTATAGACTGAACCCTGTTCGTAATCCTGATGAATACCTTAAGTATTAAATGGAATGCTGACTGGTGCTCCTGATCTGTGGCAAAACATCAAGTGGCGATCCATGGTGTTAATGAAAGCAGGACTGATCAGATATACCATTTATTGTGCAAAAACAGAGCTAAACACACACACAACTGATTTAAACTTAAGATGTTAAACTTAATGCAGGTATACCCTTTTAAAAAACATATTTAGTGTGATCTCTTGATTTAACAAAATAATGACATTTGCAAAAAAAAAAAAAAAAGATATGGGCTGAATATATTATTGAACACATAAATTATGTACAGATGTCAGAAATAATCAGTCTTCTGTAGTTGCATGTGATGTGCTAGCTGCAGGAATCCTCCAAACACAATTGCATTAGACTCTCACAGAGCAGTCTCAAAGATAACCAGGGTAGTTTCTTTGCTGGAGGTCAGACCAGTGTTCATCTTTGGTTGACGGCAGTTCTTGTATGCCTGCAGGTAGTAGAAAGAGCACAAGTGACTGAACAGCTAAGCATATGCACAAGTCTCTTTCAGTAGAATTGAAAGGAGATGAAATGTAAATTGGATTTTCTTTTTTTTTTTTTTTTTTTTTTAACCAGCTTAGCACTTCTAAACATGAGCATGTCCACAACAGGCAAGTCAACATTTGCACCCATTCACTCTTCTTTAATTCCATTAGTCTGCAGCATTCAAAAACTTATGCTGTAATTTTAAGCACTGATTGTATGAGA
This sequence comes from Leiocassis micropogon, assembly GCA_028565275.1. Classification (NCBI taxonomy): domain Eukaryota; kingdom Metazoa; phylum Chordata; class Actinopteri; order Siluriformes; family Bagridae; genus Leiocassis; species Leiocassis micropogon. The sequence continues at coordinate 185,630 of JAOVVA010000012.1, read as the reverse complement.
AAGAAGTTTACTGGAATACAGAAAGTCAATACAACACAAAGCGTGACCAAAAACAGTTGGCTACAGTATCAGATGTACTCCCAATTCTGCATGCATTCATAAGAAACAAAGGAAGATTGGGGCAGTATCAGATGATGTGTGTTTGAAAAGCTCAGCAGTAATCTCCAGAGGGCTAGCTCTGTGAATTAACTCAGCAGTGTGGGAGGCAAAGAGGAACCTGATCCATAGAAAGACCAGGGGTGTCAGGTGGGGGGTGTTGGGGTGGAGTTGGGCAAAAGACTCCTACAATACCTCCCCATCAACCAGCCAAAGGAGAGTGATAACTGATACAGAGTAAGGGCACAATGGTCAGAGCTCCTTCAAACACTTTTGTGCTTTTCTGTCACAGGTACAGTGACGTTCAGTAAAAGACAACAAGATGGGAAAAAAGGGAACATAATCACGTACAGGAATGAAAGGATGTGTGTGTACAAAAGTTTGGACTCACCTGAATGAATAAATGGTTTTCAGTCTAAAGTTTATTACCCAACCTTGTGTGTGTGTGTGTTTGTGTGTGCGTAGAATAGCAAGTGTGTAACAATCAAATGTACGCCAGAATAAAAGTATGTTAACGAATAAAGTTTGCTGTGTAAAATGTATGAGACTAAATATGTGAAAAAAGTGGATTTACAGTATAGCACAGTTAAATGCAGAAAATATTAAAGAAGTTCTGTACCTCTTTGGCCATCTGTATTAATGAGGCAGCCTCTGCTTTTCCTGTCTGTTGCACCATCTTGTAGAAGATTCCATCCTTGTCCTGGAGCAGCACATGGGGCTCATCAAACTCATGTATGCTGCCCGCATTGAGAACCTGCATGCAAATGATTTTGTGTCAAGGATTTTAAGGAAGAATTTCCAATTAATACTTACATTATGGTATGATCATACATAGGGGAAATTAATATTTGCATCCCCTGTCAGAATTTTAGACCTTGATCAGCAATAATGATGGCAGTGAGTAAGCTAGGAAGCTATAATAACATCAGTAAGAACAGCCCTTAGTGCGAGGTAAACAGTAATTACGTGAAGTATGTGAAACAGGAAAATAGTCATACTGTGTGTAAGTCAACTGAACACACAGCAGAAACTGTAAGTAGGAGTGGTCAGTGTAATTAACCATGGCTTTGTGTTCCTACGCGAGAAACGTAAAAGATAATGTAGAGTGTTCATGTTGGGACTAAATGAATTGGGTAAGCCAAAGTGACCACAGTTTGTGAGGTTGCGGGGATGTCCGAACGAGTAGTCATGGAAGCGCAGCCTCCCTCGTCAAACTATACACCTCGGACTTTCAGTACTCATAGTCCTGTCATCTACTGAAGATTTCAGGTGACTCATGAGTTGTGGGGTGTGTCTGGTGGACAGTGATGTGGACTGCTGTGGTAGAAGCCACCATCTCTTGAAGGAGATGTTTGAAGACATGAGGAGGACCACGGCTAGATTAAACACCATTTCCATTCTAGGAGAGGCATTAGAGGTGGTAGAGTGTTATAGATACCTCAGTGAAATGTAACACGCATGCTGTCTACAGAAAGGGAAAGGGCACAATTCTTAAGGAAGCTTAGGCCCTTTGATGTTTGCAGTAAGATGTTGTATATCTTTTATCATTCTGTATTGGCCAGTGCGATATTCTCTGCTGGGGGAGAAGCATCACAGGTAGTGACAACAGTAAACTGAACAAACTGATTAGGAATCCAACAAATGACAAACGGATTGGTCCTGGTAACTCCTCATGAGCCTTTGGAGTATAATTAATTTACATAAATAATTGAAAATCAGAGAGAAGACCTCATATCATTCCACAAAGAATTTCTCAGGGTCTCATTTATGCACCTTAATCTACAGTTTCGTGATTAATTTATGCTAATATTTATAAGTTCTGTATATTAATTTTTGTTAATATTCAAACTTTATCTCATTAAAAAACCTTTTTGTTCTTAAATTATCCACCTACTTGCACTCATGTATCTCTCCTTAGAACCCCTAAATTTTAATTTAACCCTGTAGCCCTCCTCACATACCTTGTTTGTTTTTTGTAATCTGTGAAGTGGCTGCTCTAACAATCTAATTTCCCATTGAGGTCAATAAATTTTTCATTACCTATTGTCTCCCTGCACTTGCTCTTGATGCGATTACTAAATAGTCTAATAGTACTTAGAATACATGTACTGAAATTATTCATGATCTGTTAAAATGCAGTGCTTATTAGGAATAAATTAATAAAGCTCTAAATGCATAAGAACATTATTTAAATTTATATCTGGGATTTTTATTTCTGTAAAGCTGCTTTGTGTCAATTTCCATTGTTCAAAATGCTGTATACAGTTCATAAAATTGCATTGATTATAAATACCCTGTTGTGTTTTACCTTATTTACAGAGACCTGAACAATGTGAAGTACACAGGGCACAAAATGACTCCACCACCTTATAAAATCACCTCAATGCCAACAGGCTTTGTACAGCCACAGAAGTGCTATAATAATAGGGTTGAAGATATGGCAGTGCATGAGTGGAGTTAAGTTCACACATGGCTGTTACTGGATAACCGTCTGTAAATTTGGTGAGGTGCTACTAAATACACCTTTCATCTCTTTTGAGTTGCTATATACATTTTTTTCTCAATATGCATTATTCTGGAAATCTAATCTGCAGCAAACATTGCTCGATATATACTAAGTGTAGAACAGCCCTTTTGAAGCCCTTCTCTTTAACCCACAATACGTAGTCCGCCGTCATCTTAGGGAAAGCTTACCTAAGCCAGTGTGTGTCTGTAAACTAAGGGCACTAGCCATTTCAGGAGGAAAGAAATGAAATGAAACTGCTCTGTGTTACTCACTAGTATTCGGTCACTGTCTATGATTGTGTTGAGTCTGTGGGCAATGGTTAGGACAGTGCACTCTTGGAACTTATCCCGTATGGTCTTCTGAATAAGCTCATCTGTTCTGTAAAATACACACAGAGAGAATTAGCTTCTCAATACAAGATATGAGTAAATGCGATTAATTTATGCAGCTTGTCGGAAACCAATTTTATAAAACCCTGGCACAAGTCAGAGCAGAGATGAGGTTTATAATGGTATGCACACTGTTGTAAAAATATGTGCCCCTTCCTGATATTTTTTGTGCAAATGATTCAGATTATCAAACAATTTTTAATATTACACAAAGATAACATTTTGTAAATATAAAATGCAGTTTTTAAATAATGATTTCATTTATTAAGGGGAAAAGCTGTCCAAACCTACCCCTCTTCTTTGCGGAATTGTTTTAATTCAGCCACATTAGAGGGTTTTCGAGCATCAATGGGCTCATAAAGTCATGCCACAGCATCTCAAGCGGGTTTAAGTCCGGACTTTGACTAGGCCACTCCAAAATCTAATTTTTAAAAAAAATTGAGTTCAGGTGCATCCTGTTTCCACGGATCATCCTTGAAATGTTTCTACAACTTGATTGGAGTCCACTTATGGTAAATTCATGACATGATTTAGAAAGGCACACACCTATCTATATAAGGTCCCACACTTAACAGTGCATGACAGAACACAACCCAAGCCATGAAGTCCAAGGAATTGCCTGTAGACCTCCTGAATACTTTCCGGACGCACTGTAATGCACTGTACATTAATAAACACATTTATTTTAGGGCAGGCACAATGTCTGTCTGTCTGTCAGTACCAGTCAAAAGTTTGAACACACCTGCTTATTCCATTTATGGTTTTTAATAAAAGTTTTTATGTTGTTTTCGACAGTGTATATTAATACGGAAGACACTGAAATGATTATAGAACAAATATGGAATTATGTTGTCAACAAAATGTGTTAAATAAACCATAAAATGTTTTATATTTTCAATTCTTTAAAGTAGCAAACTTTTGCTTTGGTGACAGCTTTGCACACTCTTGGCATTCCCTCAGTCAGCGAGGTTGTTGCCTGGAATGGTTTTACAATAATATTGAAGGTGTTTTCAGAGGTGTTGAGTACATGCTGGCTGCTTTTTCTTCACTCTCCAGTCCAACTAATTCCAAACCATCTCAATAGGATTTAGATCGGGTGTTTGTGAGGTCAGGTCATCTGATGTAGCACTCCATCACTCTCATTCTTGGACAAATAGCTCTTACACAACCTAACTTGTGGTCATTATCCAGTTGGAAAACAAATGATTATCCCATTATGTTCAAACCAGATGCTGTGGCAGTCACATTGCTCAAGTCACCGCCAGTGTAACCAACAAAGCACCTCCACACCATCACACTTCTTTCTTTAAGCCTCACAGTGGGAACCACACATTTGGGAAACATTCTGTTCACCTTCTCCACATCTAACAAAGACACGGCAGGTAGAACAAAAAATCTCAAATTTTGAATCATTAGACCAAAGGAAAGTTTTCCATTGATCTTACTGTATGTCCATTCCTTATGTTTCTTGGCCCAGGCACATATCTTCTGTTTGTTACTCTCCTGAAATAATAATTTCCTTGCCACAATTCTACCATGTCTTCTCTGAACAGTGAATGATGAAATATGTCTGCCACTTGACCTCCGAGAAGCATTTATGTGGGCTTCTAAAGCTGGTAAGTCTAATAAACCTATCCTCTGCAGCAGAGGTAGCTCATCGCCTTCCTTCCTGAGACGGTCCTCATGAGAGGCAGTTTCATCATGGTGTTTAATGGTTTTGGTGACTGCACTTAGAGATACATTCAAAGTTCTTGAGATTTTTCGAATTAATTGATCTACATGTTTTAAAGTAATGGACGTTTTTTTTCTCTTTACTAAAGTGAGTGTTTCTTGCCATAATAAGGTGTAGGCTACAACAGTAGTTGTGGTACCACTAACAACCTCTTGAATCTGATAAGAGAATGCCATAAGTCTATCAATCTGTCATCAAAGCTAAATGTAGCTACCATGGACAATCTAAAATAGAAAACATATTATGGGCTGTTTTAAGCTTTTTTGGTAAAAAAAAAAAAAAAAAAAAGCAATAATTGTATTTGAGAGAGAGTGCTACACCCTATAATGCCTCTTACCTGGGGTCAACATTAGCTGTTGCTTCATCAATAATAAGGATTCGGTTCCGCCTCAGGATGGCCCTGGCAAGACACACAAGCTGCCGCTGACCAACACTGAAATTAGAACCAGATTCAGCCAGCACAGTCTCTAGTTTACCAGGCAACTCCTCCACCACAGGTTTCAGTTGGACCTTAAAGTGTATACATGGTAACACAGATACAAACACAAGATGGGGACACCAAAGAATTGACAGTTTTTCAAAATTAGTTTCACCAGCATGCCATGGTATGTAGAAGGAAGCAAAATTAAATAGTGAATAAGAGCTCAAACTGCAGACTTCAAACTTTACTTACATTATTAAACTTGGTATTTATGGTACATCCGAATTGGGTAAATAGGTCAATACAGGCCTTTTATACAAACGTATCAGAGAGAAAATAAAACGTTTAGAATTATTACTGAGCTATTAGTGGTGCACACTAGGGTTTTCAAGAGCGAATACAGCAGAGTGTCTGGATGCTTTATGCAAAGCTAGACATCTCCTAACTCCAGCATTAAAACACAGTACTAGTGCTCATTTAATTTTTTTATTTTATACATATAATACAGATTTTTTTTTTTTGCCAATTTTTCAGCGTTATACTGACCCGCTTCCAACAGTAGTAATGTAGAATGCACATTATCACACATTATTTTTTGTAAGTCGCTCTGGATAAGAGCGTCTGCCAAATGCCTAAATGTAAATGTAAATTATTCATGTTTCTTTATATGTATTCATACTAAAATTGGTGTAAGTTTGTAGACGCATATGACCTGTAAAAATTGCTGCTTAAAATAAACAATTATTGTTAAATAATAGTTGTTTAAATGCTCTAAATTAGACACACACCTAACATTATGTGGCCATAAAACATAGAAAACTAAATTTTTTTTTATTAAAATGTTTATTCATTTAAAATGGCTTTTTATGATCTGCCCAATAATTATTGTTAACACACATACCATTCAAATTCCAGGGCTACCTCAGTGCTTTGCATGAGATGATTTGATGATTTGCATGATTTTTGGTAAAATCTTAAAAAGCAAAAAATCTGTAGTGTCCGTAACAATGTCAAATTCATGTTGCTATATTATAACAAATTTGCATTTTAGAATAATATAATTTTTCAGATTTATGTCTTTTCATGTAAAATCTAAATTGGCCAAATTTCATCTGAATGACAATTAAGATCATGGAAAGATTTAAATTCAAGAAAGTTACACACACTACATAAAAGGGCATGAAATTGTATTTAGCAAATGTGTTTCTTTTTATCTGATAAAAATATACATGTGTATGCATATTTACAAAACTGAAGAATAGATCGGGAGATAAGGAGCAGAAAAGTATTATGAAAAATGGTGTTGTATGATCCTATCTGAAAATTTACTTTTTCAACTAGGCGAGAAACTTTTTGGCCATATGGTTGTAGAAAACTTAAATTAGGCAAATTAAATTACTTTGGATTTTAATGACAGCAGCAGTTTTAGTTAGGTGTATACTGTGAGCCATGGCACAAGACATGTAATCCTGGGGTCTAAGGTGGTTTTCCCATATGAGTACTAATGATTAGACCTTTGTCAGAGCCCAGAAAAGCCTTTTTAATGAGATAGAATATGTAACATTTTGAGCTTCAGTAATAAAAATGTATTTGTCTTTTATTTAGTGATCACTCACTTTTTATGTAAATGTTCCTGATGGCTTCATTCAGATATACCCATGATCGTGGGAGAGAGCCCCCGTTCATGCGCAATATTTGCCATTCTTGCCATTATAATATAACCCAGGGCTTCCAGGTCAAACCGGCAAAAACTTGGCAAAACATTCAAGAGGAATCTCAGTATTATGTAATGTCCATAGGTTACAGACTTTAGGCCATCTACTGTATGACTGCGAGTACTTAAATAAACTTTATGGTAGTTTCTGTAAATACATTTAATTATTATTATTTTTTTTTTACACATTATATATACACATGGTATTAGCTTCCATGTGTTCCATGTCTTAAGCTGATGTTCTTTAAATATTTTTCAACTTTAATCTGGAGTTTCTTGTACTTAAGCTGATTAAGTACAAGAAACTCCAGATTAAAGTTGAAAAATATTTAAAGAACATCAGACACTAGATGCTTATTAACTGATACCTAATCCCGAAACGGCAGAAGTACTTGTTTAAGAACACATGCAATAAAACTAAGCTCTGATTACTGGTTACATCATGTGCATCAGTTTAAAAAAACCCTAGGATTTAATCTTCCTTCATCTAAGAAATATTGCTGAAATAAAAAAAAAAATGTCACTATATGAAAAGTAGCTTTTAATTCCGTGTTGGATTACTATTTCACCTTGCTGTCTATATGTTCCGGTAGGTACATGAATAAGTTCCAGGTAATTAAAAATGCAGCAGATAGAGTCGTTAGTATAACCAGAAGACCACACTGCATTGGCTCCCAGGCAAATTTCGCATTGATAAAAATTTACAGATTTAATATTTATATCCAGAATGTCGAGTTTTGCAAAGAATTAGCAACAATGTATTAAAATGACAATTTATGATTGTTACTTTGTTCAGCTACTTTTGGGTCCTTAAAAAGAAGATGTATTATTAAAAAGTGCTGCAAATCCTAGACCACATTCAGCCAATTTGGATGTAACAAATCCTAAATCTGAGCTCATATTCAAAAGTCAGTATACTTTGGTAGACAGCTAAAATAATAACATGGTCAATGACCAAATAATTATGGATTGGACTGTATGTGTACCTCATCTAAAGCATTCCATAGATCCTTGTCCGAGTACTCTTGGAATGGGTCTAGGTTTTTTCTCATGGTCCCAGTGAATAACACTGGATCTTGAGGAATAATAGATATTTTCTGGCGAAGGTCATGGAGGCCAATATCAGAAATTAGCAAGCCGTCCACATAAATCTTTCCATGTGGCTCTGCCAGGCGGAAGAGTGCAGAGATCAGAGAACTCTTTCCTGCACCTGTCCTTCCTACGATGCCAACCTTACCAATGTAACAGATAACAGGAATTCCAATTATACATGAAGCACAATGATCAACTGTAACATTAAGCTTGTTTTATGATAATATATGCACAATAAAAAAGGCAGTGAATGCATAACAACTGGCAGGTGGTTTCACTTACCTTTTCTTTGGGTCTGAACACTGCTGTTAAGTTTTTTAGCACAACAGGCCCATTGGAACTATATGAAAAATTGACCTGGTCAAAAGTAATCAATCCCTGACTTGGCCATTCAGGAGGAGGCTTCTTTGTTTCCCATGGTGCTTCATTCTCCAGCTCTGTGTATTCTACAACTCTTTCTACTGAAGTCATCTATGCTTGCACAGACACAAACATCGCATAAGTGAAAAATCATTTTGCTTTAAATGTTCCTTAAGATCATGCCATAGTAGATAAAAAGAATGCCTTACCAGGTTCTCAACTTCAGCACTCTGTCTGACACCCCACTGGAACATGCCCATCAAGGTTACAGCATAGGACAGGGCTAAGCCAACAGCACCTGCCTCCAGACCTGACAGATACAGTCACAGTGTCAAGATAATCACATTATTATACATTCTGTCCATCAAACATCTTAGAACTGTTTGCAGGAGACAGGCCCCTGGTGTTAAAGTAGCAGACAGATTAAGTAACATATTCAATAGAGCTGACTGAAAACTTTAACATATTCAATATAACCAGGATATTTAACTCCATATACAGTATAGATGATTTCTTACTGTTTCTCAGCAGAAGGCATCCAAACGCAGTGATGGTGACAAACACAGAACACATTCCATCCAGACGCACGGCAAACCAGCGTGAAGTGGTCAGGAATAAAAAACAGGCCTCTACATATGAATGTTAAACATTAAAATACATGTTTGACTGAAGGTTATAAGGATGGAGTGTTCAGGCTTATTTACAAATGGCCGGGGCTGCAGGTTTGTTTCTTTCCATTTACAATAAGACATAACCTCATCTGATTCCATACTGTTTGCGTAATCATTTGATCCTGACATTCAGTCGATCATCAGTTTGATTACTTGGAACAAAAACCCTCAGCCACAGCAGCTGATAAAACCGAACACCCTGCTACATAATAAAGCAGTCTGTTAATGTAAATATTGTTGTACCTGAGTGCACGTCTTGATAGGAATCAAAGGTTTGCTGGAATCTTTCTTCAGCCTTAAAGGCACGAATAGTACTTAGGCCTTGCAGTGAGGATGATAAGTGAGAAAATACTGGGCTTCGAGCTATAAGAGAAAGCATGTTTATTTTCAAAATCTCAAATAATCAGACATACAAACAAAGGACCCTGTAAGCAACCAAAAGAGACGCTCACTGGTGGCTTCAAGCCGCTTGATATCACGCGAGGTCTGTAGGAAGTAGCGACGTAAAAAAAGGAAGACAATAAGAAGGGGCAGTACAGGGATCAGAATCCATGGGATGACTGAAGTAGCCACAGCAATGACAGCTATGATTTGCAAAAACACCTAGAGAGAGAGAGAGATACAGTATAAGCTCTTTGTCATGGTGGTTAACTGTTGGGTCTTTAAAAATATGTTGAAGCCTCCTTAGTGTTAAAGGCCTACCTCCACAGTCTATTTTGCCATGACTCGACAGTTTCAGAACGTTCCCATATAATAAAGACATATCCCATGGTTTATCTCAAGTCTCCTTAATATCTTATAACATATAATCAGCATGCTGGACATGCTAGCCAGTTTTGGCACAATGTAATTAAAGCGATACAACTTTCTTGGACAAAAAAAATCATCAGGGGCAAATTTCCATTTAAACCACAGGGCTGGTTATAAAACAACGGCCTTAGTGGCCACCCTGCTAGGAATGTGATAAAGTCAAACACAATCTATTTGGGTGGCACAAATGTGTGTGTCAAATCTTCCTTAGTAAGGTCCACTGAGCCATGATAAGGGTCATTCTCTTGACAAAATGTGTTACCAATAAGGAGAAAGAGTGCATATACAAGGTTTAATGGGGGACCCAGGCATTCAAAGAAACTAGGTCTATGCACAAGCTGGGAAAAAAAAATCTAAGCCCTCCACACACAATCGTAGCTGGAAGGCTTCAGTCATTGTCTAAAGGCCCCCTTGTCATTATAGCAAATGGGGGAAGAATAGCGATGAGCAGACAGCGAGAAAGGCCCCTAAAATACTAAGTGACAATGGTCAAGTTGCTAAAGTCCTTTCAGTCTGCCAACACAACAGAAAAAGGAAGGGTCCCCCTTCCTGACAGAATGAAATGTGCTTTAAAAGAAGACTATTACGCTGGTTTAATTTGGTCTGTCAAGCATTATACAATGGCACTGTGAGGACATGAAGCAGGTACACACACACACACACACACACACACACACACACACACACACACACACACACAGCTTACTTGGATAAAGTCCACAAATGTCCAGGGCAACATGGAGTCTACGTGACCAATGTCCTTTGAGAACCGATTAAGAATTCTTCCTGAAAAACAGCAAAAGCAAGAAAGTGAACACATGAAAGCCACAAATACAATTTGTTGACATCATTGTTAAACTACCTCATCATTGATTTTTAATACAAGACACCTAAGATGATAATAATAATTAGATGCAAAAGAACATAATGAGAGAAATATTACACTGCTAAGAAATGCTCAGAATTAACTGGAAAACATTTGCCAGCATGGAAAACATTCTATTGACTAATTCTATCCCATTCATTTGCCCATGAGCTGTACTTCCTGTTTTTAACCCGTTGGTCAAATGCCATAAATCTGCTAGTCATGAAATAAACACATGTACAAGAACTTGCATCCATTAGGTCAGTGAATATAACACGATCAGAAATAACACTGCTCCTGATAAAAATACTATCAATAGTTATTCGAATATCTTCAACAATAAAAGTACTTGAGAGATTAAGGAATGAGAAATAACAACACATTTGCACACAGCGAGCTTATACTTTACTGCTCAAAACAGAGATGTATTTAGTGCCATTAAACACAAAAATGAAAAGATTCCCATCTATGGTGTAGTAATGGTGTAGCTGCACTTTCATATGCTTTCAAAAGCTAACATGATTTAGTATTTAAAGTTGATATTTAAAGTGAATAAAACAATTTTGTGATCGTGAAAGTAAGTTTCTAGAAATATATTTTTGTGCAGAAATCTAAAATTTGAAATGTCTGAATAGTACACACTACCTAGAGACATCTATGCACAAAAAACTGAATAAATTTGGGTTTGGGATCAAAAGATAAATATGGGATGACAGATCACAAGACGTTACAAAACTGCATTTCTCCAATAGACAGCTCTCTGGTCCTCATGTTGGATGGATTAATTCAATCAATTTTTGAGCAATTCAACATTTTTAGCAAATGTGCCATTTTTAGCACTTTTTTAGCTTTTAGTGTATTTGCCTATAAAATGAATGCATAATTATATATTTCGCTGACCATTATCCTGAGCAAATGATCTCTAGGTTGATAAAAATCCAAATGACTCATGAATGTCAAGCTGTATTTTGTAATAATAACCAGGTGGCAATACATTAACCCTACCTAATTTAACTTGACATAATGACATTTTATTTGTGGCATAAAGCTACAATTCAATTTGACTCTCAAATTTATCTAAATAAAAAAACAAAACGAATGAGTAAAAAGACTGTAAATTTCTGAATCATAGTCAATGTCCAAAATCAACTAAATGTCAGATTTATATTTTTTTATGTCATGGTCATGTAATTTTGTAAAATTTGTATTGATCATAGCAATACAAGAGTTCTCACTATGGGACTACAGAAGACTCTCAATGAAAGAAAGTGACTGCATGACAGGTGAGCTCTCCATCAATTTTACCTCTCTACATTGAACAGACTAGGACCTCTTGTGTTCAAAAAGTGCAACTGCATTAAACTGAATAAAGCCCTTTTGGAAGAAAATATATAATGTATTTACCGATTTAACAGTATTTATGTATTTAACGCTTTATCAATCCATATAACCGATCTAGATTTTTATTTGTGTGTCATTCAGACATGCCTTATCTTTATGTAAATGCTCCTTACATCTTCATTCAGACATGCAGTAAAAGTCACAGTACTGTCACAGGGGTCTCTACTGTGTGTACATACAGTACAATAAAATATGACAAACCTATAACTCTCCTTTTTTTCTTCTTTAAAATTACTTTTTTTCATGCTTTTGTCTTTCAAAAAAAAATCCCCTCTTCAGATTGGTCTTTTCTGTAATGTCCACAACATGTTTGTGAGGAAAAATGGTTGGTAGACTCTCCTTTGACCCTCCTTATCTTAGTAAAATTTATTAACACCCACATTCAGGGATGTAAGGTTTTACTTAAACAGTACCAGTACTCAAAAAAATTTACCAGTACTCAAAAAAAAAATTGCATTTACCCATGTACAAAAACATGGGTAAATGCAATTTGTTACTTTCCACATCTGGTAAGCGTGTGTGTGTGTGTGTGTGTGTGTGTGTGTGTTTTAAGTATTTCACAACTAAATGCTCTATTAATGAGGGACATTCTAAATTGGTTTTGTGAGAATACTAAAGCTCAGGTTAGTAAAGATGTGTTACTATTTTAATATGATTGTTTGTTAAGCTTGTTTTGAATTTGTAAGTCTAATGTTGCTTACCGTAGCTTACTTATATTAGCTTTCAGTAGCAATAGATGCATTGTGTGTGGATATATAATATAAGTATTATTTTGCCATGATATCCTTAATTCCATCTGTTGAGCGATATCAAGTTTAAAATGGGAGCTACGTTTCCAGACCGTTTGTGTCTTAAGGGCAAAGATGGGTAGACTGGTGGCTAACAGGTAACCCAGCCTTCTTTAGCTCTTATATCACTGAAGATTAATGATGTCAGTGAATCTACACTCTAAAATTATAATCACAGTAATCGGTTGCCATGGAAAAATCCCTTTGTCTGCATGTGTTGTTTGTCAGAATACACAAATAAAAAGGTATGAAAAGCTGTAAAACGGATGGGAAACGCCTTAAAATGTCCCGAACATAAGTGGGATGAAAGGGGGGTATTTTTTCCTAGCTGTTTCCGGTTTCTGTATTCTGACTAACTAGGAAAATACACATCACCAAATCTCTCTCTCTCTCTCTCTCACACACACACACACACATACACACACACACACAGCTGCCTTGCCTTGCATGTTATGTTTGTAATGTCTTTGGAAAGTCTTTAACACTGGGTATAGAATGAGCTTTGTACTTTGTGTTGGGCCTTGTTCACACGGGCGTTAAATTTTTGGATAAACGAACGCGCTCTGAACGTCCTAGACGTTTATGTTGAGTTTTGTAGTGGCGCTCGATTGACTTTTACACTGGCGTTCGTTTGTCTCTGTCTAACGCC
>JAOVVA010000012.1:132158-159369 GCA_028565275.1 Leiocassis micropogon | reverse complement strand
GTAGAGAATTATGGTGAAATGACATGTTTGCTACCATCTTCCCCCACTCTCATTGATAATTGAAAGCAATTTTAAAGAATAAATTTTTTAACAACACATTATCTAAACCTGAAAGGATAGTGCTGACCCATTCATTTTGTAGAAAAAATGAAGTCAGAGAAAAATCGTGAATGGAGATCACTTAAACACTTGGTGAATTTGCATGGTAAAAGCATTTACATATGCACAAAATGCACAGAGAACTCACAGGATTGGGACTAAACAGCTGTGTTTAGTCCCAAATCAGAAAAAAAAAATGCTTCAATCAGAAAAAAAATGCTTCAATTTGCTAGGGAGCATAAAGATTGTACTTTCAAACTATGAAAGAGTGGTTCTGAGAGCATGAGGAATAGTTTTCCCACAATAACTGGCCGACACATTGTGCGCTGTAATCAAGGTTAAAGGTAACTGAATGAAATAGAGTGTGCAATGTTTTGGGCCAGGTATTATATTAGGCAGCAAGCAAACTCAAATTCAGTTTTTTTATTTGTCATGTCAGTGCTGAACAAGGGATGTGCTAGACAAACACGTCTGATCCATTAAGACCCTGCTTGGCAACTTAGAGGACTTAAAGGATTGGTTGCTAATGTGCAAGATACCACAAGTCAGAGCATAATGGGAATCTACACAATATCAGGGAGGTGTTAAGGCACTCAGTTTGACATCATTGGTATTAAGAGACTGCACTTTACTTAATTATAATAATATAATATATTTTAAAATAAATGATTAGAACATGAAACCTTCTGCAACTTACTTCCTGATGTTGTTGATCAATGCTGCAAATGGCTTTTCCCATGCATACATCTTAATAATTCGAATTCCAGACACCACTTCATTCATTGTGCGTATTCTACTGTCAGTAAGGACTGCAGTCTTACTCCTGGAAGAAAGAGAGATGCAAATCTTTTTTTTTTTTAATTCACACAAGTGTAATTAAACTGACTTGACATTCAAAATGCAAGTCAAAAGGTTAATAATAAAGATTAATAAGGTTAATAACAGGTTGTAACCTGTTGTTGCATGCATTCTGTGTTAATGATAATCAAGTCCTTTTGTGAGAAAATACTCACGTATCCTTGGGTTTGTGTAAATCTACACAAAGATTGACTGGCTTCAAATCAAGCAAGAGTTAAACTTGTGTATTTCGGTTATACCCACAAATTTAATGAAACTTCTGTACAACTTAGTCATTTCATACCAACACCCATAACTTAGGTTTCCTCTGGGTTGTCCAGTTTCCTCCCACATGTATGTGCATGTGTGTGCCCTGCAATAAATTGGCACCCTTTCCAGGGTGTTCCCCGCCTCATTCCATAAGTCCCCTGGGATAGGCTTCAGGCCCCCCACAACCCTGTATACAGGATAAAGCGGTATAGACAATGAGTGGTGATTATTATATTAAAATAAAATAAAACTGAAGCAAAAAATATAAAATAAATCATTAAATTAAAGGTAAAGAATTTCAGAGAAAAAATTATACACTAACTGATTTAAACTTTTTTTGTTAAATTTAGGGAATATTTCCTCATGAAATATGAATGCTAGACTAAAGAAATCTGGGATTTGTTTATTTGCACACAACATAGTTCCACCCAGTCAGCAACACAAGGTATGTTTGTGGCCCCTTGAACAGGACAGGGTGAAGGGTGATGGGAAAAGGGGGCAGTGGGAGAGCCTGGCGCACACTCAAGTGTTGATAATTCTGGCTATGTTCACCAAGGCACCCTTGTAATTTATAGTTTTTTGGAACTGGATGTTGGAAGTTTTTGGAACTGATGAAAAATCCTTTAACTGGTCTACCATAAATAGACTCTCAGCACTCGCAGGAGGCAGGAGATCATATAATTTAGTTCAATCATTCCTTTAAGGTGTGAAATCTCATCAAACCTCAAGTACAGTTATTACAGAGTTTTTTAACTGGTCATTACTATAATGCAGGTCAAAGAAATGCAGATTGCTGGTCAACACACAGTGTCAGTATTAAAGATTTTCTCACCTGCATCAGAGAGCAGTAAGAGGATGTGGAGTAGTTCTTATTACTCACAATAAATCACAATAAAGAACAATATCAGCACAAGCATAACTCACAAACAAAATTATCCACGTCTGCTCTTGCTGTTGCTTTACCAGTGTGGGAACCCCAAACATGGAAAAGCCATACAATTCAACATATTTGATCATTATAATTAACAGTAAATAAATATTATTGAGCAGGAAATTGCTAAAGTCGCAAAGTAAACTATGCAAAAATATTATACATTTAAAGGAAGAAAGCTTGAAAAAATTCACATAAAAACGGCAAGACTTGCGAATTTTTAACATACAATCAAAATTTTGGCTGGATATCGCTTTACCATGTGAAGCAGTTTCGGCACACGAGTTATCAAGCCGGTCGCGCGTACTTCCAGCATCACTTACTGGCCGCTCAATTTGCATCAGTGGAAAGCCAAGTGTGACACGACAAGTTAAAATTCATGCAGATGAGTTCATACACATAAGCAGAATTTCACTTCTGAGCTGACATTTATAATACCAATGCCTGTTTGCATTTGTCATATCAATTAAATTGCTGGATTTCACTCTTACTTTACCACAATACACACTAGACAGAAATACACCGCTAAGTTCGCACACACAACTTATCCTGCTTTTACTTGCTGACATTAAGCAACAGCAGTTAATGACATTTAGAGAGTAGAACAAAACAACAAGGCAGCCAACATCTAATACAAGGCATGGGTGAAGGCTATCAGACTTTGAAAGCAAAAATATAGAGGCCATATCGCAAGATGCAAATCTCTCATCAGCAGTAAAAATGAACACGACAACTTAAAAATGACAAAGAAATACAGTAATAAGACACAACATTTTATGAATGGATTAGACCAAGATGGGTAGCACCTCCACACAAGTGATGGAAAAAGTGTGGAGAAAGAAAGGATCTGCTCATGATCGAAAACATGCAAGCTAATCAGGCAACCACGGTGTGGCTGGAATCATGGCTTGGGGTTGCATGGCTGTTTCTGGAATGGGCTTAGTGACCTTTAGTTTTGTAACTCCTGATGGCAGTAGCAGTAAGACAGTGACCCATAACACACTGCCAACACAACAAATAACTTAATCAGGTGAAAAAAGAAAGTGGCTGCATACCAGCTGTCAATCCCCAGAATAATTAAGCATGCAGTTCACCTTCTGAAGAGGGACTGAAATGAGAAACCCCCGAAAGAAACAATTAAAAGACAATGTGGTACAAGCCTAAAAAAACATCCCAAGAGAAGAATGCAACAGTTTGGACATGTCTGGGGTTGTGAGCTTGAAGCAGTTATTGCAAGCAAGCAAAATTGGACTGAATATGAGGTTCTGTTTATTTTAACACTATACGCATGTTCAAATACTGCTGACATATTTTGTTGTTAAACACATCTAGACATACTGTAGATGTGTCAGGAAATATTAGTAAATAAAAGCTGACATTCTGATCCCTCGTCACTTATTCAACTTTTAATCTCAAACCCAAATGACAACAGTATACAGCAAGAATAAAAGCAGTGGCCTTGACATTTCAATACTTTCCGAATGCAGAAACAGCTGGTCTGGAATAACCTGGCCTTGCCTACAGTACAATGCAACCATAAGTAATATTTATTGCAATTGACATTTTTTCTCAAAAATGTTTATGTGGAAGACACTGTGTTTGTGGTTACACACCTGAATTTGGAGAAAAGTTTCCCAAATAGGGTTTGCAGTGGCATCAGAAAAATGAGCACTGCCATTCCTGCCAAGCACGAAGGTCCAATCTCCTGCCACAGAAGGCCAACAACAGCAATAGCTTGCAGTGGACCCACCCACAGGAAGTGCAAGAAAATTGTAACCTGAAAAATAAGGTAGTGCTTATTAATAGAACTCAGCCAAAAAAAAATCATCTGCAGTCATGGAATAGAAAAAAAAAGTTTGACTACTTCCAAAAAAATCTAAATTTTAGCAGTGTGTTGTTCTGGAGCACTCAGATGTGTGTCTCATTATCATGCCAGAAAGAAAAAACATCAGCCATGTCCTCAGAAAAGTAATAGTTACTGCTCATCAAACTGCGAAAGGTTATAAGATGGTCTTTACACTTAAAAATTCACCATTCTACAGTGAATAGGATTATTTATGAACAGATATCTTTTTTAAAGACAATTGCCAATCTTCCCAGGAAGTATAACCCCATAACATTCAGTTCAAGGTAAGGCCACGCAACACTCAGACATACAAGGAAAAAAAACAAAAAAACAAAAGCTACACCATGACTCAACAAGCTCAACAAGTATTGTTTTCGTGGATGGGTGGTTGGGAAAAGCCCCTTCAAAAAAAAACAAAAAAAAACATATGGCATCTCATTTCAGGTTAAATAAAATTTATTCCAACCAACTTAAAAACTCTGGACGATAACCTTTGGACTTATGGGTCCATGGCTTGGACATTATGCACAATGCCAAGTATGACAAAAACCAGACATAGTGGATCATTAAGTGTAAACACTCCATAACAGTCAGCATGACGGTGCAGGAGTGATGATTTGGCCTTTTTTTCAGCCACAGGCCCTGGAGAACTGGAGAAAAGTTCACTCAATACCAGAATATTCTTGGGGCAAATGTGAGGCCACCTCCAGCACCTTAAGATACGCCTAAACCGAGTCCTGCAAACAAGACAATGATCACAAACTCATTTAAAAAAAGTGTTAGAATGGCTAATTCAAAGGTCAGAACTCAACCCTGTTGAGATGCTGTGGCAGGATATTAAGAGAAAACAAAATGCCCTCAAATTGTTGTATAAAACACAACATTACGGGCATATACAAGGTGATACAATTTCTTCAAACCTATGCAACTCAAAAAACAAAAATTACTTCAACAGATTTTTTTTTTTAACTTCCCCACCTACTTTCTGGAAATTGGTTTACTATTTTAAAAAAAAGATGCAGCTAGACAGAGTCATGTAGATTAATAAAAGCGAAACGTTTAAAAAGATCCAGTTAAATAATACGGTTTATGGGTAAGACAGATAGCTAGCAGCCAAGTAGCAGTTAATATTAAGATTTATTGATTTTGGTTAAATAAGAGAATGTTTGCTTTTATTTATTTATTTATCAAATCATAATTATTTAAAAAATATATCATAATAATCTTTTACAGATCCTGAAATGAAATTATGACAAACTTTGTGTGTCACACTCTATGTGTATATTACCTGTAATAAATTGCAGCATTTTGTGAGTAAATAATTGCACAGGTTCATAATGTGATTAAAAATTTTATGTGGTTAATTGTGCAGAACTAGTGAAATATTCCTATGTAAAGATAACCAAATGATAACTCCAACAAAAAGAGATGTAACGACAAATACTGAAAACGGGCCAAAATTAGCAATATTCAGAAAAATTGGATAAAAAGCACAGCATAGAAAACCTAATCCTACTGGAGCCTATAGCAAAAATTCCATCATCGACAAGAAAAGCACATCTGTGTTTGGCTGCATTTGACTACACTTTGCACACGTGCATTCTATTGAGTATATACTATAGATATAAAAGGGTGCTCATGGCCACATGCATGCCCATGCATGCTTTGCTATTTCCCTGAGTGAAAAAGTTTATTTGTTTCCTGAGCATTAAGTTTTTGTTAGCAAATTGCTCAACTGTCATACATGCATATTTTAATCAAACAAAAATATTTGGGGAATAATATTTTACGCAAAAGAAATAACACCGCCTGGCCAAATAAATAAAAGTTTCATATGAAGTTTTCATTCATTTAGCTGTGATTTCAGCACACAATGCAGTGGTTCATGTGTGAAAATAATTCCTCAGGCCTCCAGAACTACTCATTTAGAATTTGAGTCATGGAATACACCTGTTATATTAAGAAAAAAAAACTCCATTAATGTGATAACCTAATCATTCAGTACATTCAGGTTATTTTATTTCCATATAACGTTGCTAAGACTAGACCTGATCAACTGAAGCAACCCCACATCATGACACTGCCTCCAGAATCCTGTATAGTGGCCACTATGCATGATAGGGTCTAGCATAGAGTCAATCTGAAATCATCAGACCACATAAGATTTTTCCATTTGTTCTAATCTTTCACCCCTAGCAAATTAAAGCCTTTTTTCTGATTAGTCTCACGAACAAGTGGTTTTCTTATGGAAACACAGCTGTTTAGTCCCAATCCTGCGAGCTTTCATCACATTGTATGTGTATGGAAATGCTCTTACTTTCAGTATTAAACATGCTGTGGTTTTTAACATTGATTTTCACCATGCAATTTAAAATATTTAAGTGCTCTCCATTCATGATTTTTATTCCACCCACATTTCTGTTTGTGAAATACATTATTTGTGAAATAAAGGGTTCTCCACCATTCTTTTAGGTTTTGAAAGTGTGTTTAAGGGTTCTAAACAAAATTACAGTAATTTCAAATCTCTTAGTTGTTTTCTTTGCAGCCCAATAATTTGACCCTTCTGAAATGGTACCCCTTTTTGGCCAAGCAATAAAAAAAAAAAAAAAGAAAATTTAAGCCAAGAGGCAAATTATTGTATTATAGCACCCTAAGTGGGTATATATATATATTTTTTGGATGAGTAAGGAGTATAGCTCAGTGATAACCTTGTCTTATATCTGTTGAAGTTTATTTAGCTACATCATTCAAGGTTTGATTGAAATAAGGTACCGCTTTATCCTGTCTACAGGGTCATGGGGACCTTCTTATAATCTCAGCGCATGAGGCTGGGTACACCCTGGACAGGGTGGCAATCTATCGCAGGGCTCACACACACACTCATACGGTCATTCACATACTATGGGCAATTTGGGAACGCCATTTAGCCTAACCTGAACGTATATGAACTGTGGGAGAAAACCAGAGTATTCAGAAGAAATCCACCAAGTACAGGGAGAACAAGTAAACTCCCAAGGTGGGAATCAAACCCGAACCCTGGAGGTGCAGGACAACAGTGCTAACGACGAAGCCACCGCTCAACCTAAGGTTGCCATGTTGTTTACAAATGTTACCTTATTTTTATAATTATTAAGTTTGCTGAGGGCGTAGTGGTTAGAATTGTAACCTTGCACCTCCAGGGTCCGGGTTCAAGTCCCGGCTTGAGGGCTGTGTGTATGGAGTTTGCATGTTCTCCCCATGCTTGGTGGGTTTCCTCCAAGTACTCCGGTTTCCTAACATAGTCCAAAGACATGAAGATTAGGTTAACTGGTGTTTCCAAATTAAGGTTCAGTTATTTATATAAGTTATTGTGTAACTGCAGAGCCTACTCACATTATGACTTTTCATACAGGATGCATACATTTGCTACCTAAATTATGACAAGATCTCTACATTAAGATCAACGACATTACAGTTACTTAATGGTTATGGAAACGTTTTTGTGCAATAACATGACACACTTACTCTATGCACTTCTGAAAGGAATTATAAACTCCACAACTTTGTGCTTTAATACCGCTGATAACATTCAAACTGTGTAAGATGGTGCATTAATGTGTCAGCTAGACTAAGCTGAAAGTACATGATAAAAACAAAAACTCGACAACTACAGAATTTGCATACAAGATTCATCAATGCTTCTGCAAACACGATTCCTTTGGATGGCGTCCCAGTAGGCAAACGTCTGCTTTTACAGTACAGAGTGAATTCTGAGTGCCAAAATAATCTTATTCATGTTTGGCAACACCAAAAATCCTCCCCATGCCCTTTCAACATTTGCATAAAGCGATCTGATTGGTTGACACTCGCATTGCTGTTCCTTCAGGACATTTGCAGAAAGCCTGTGTGCATGCTTCAGAATTAGAATTTTTGAGTTCAAATTAACATGAGTTAAAACATGAGTTCAAATTAGTATAATTTTTTCTAAGGTTCTGTGAAGGTTTCGTCAAATTCCCAAGATAAGTTTCAGAGGAGTTGTGAATAGAATAAAATGTGACGACACTGACATGAGATGATGGATGGTGTTCCCTATGTGTTGCCTATGTTTTGCCGGCTGGTCAAACAATAAAAAGGCAAATAGGCAGAAACAGGAGTTGATGTTTATGGCAGAACCGGAAACCGTCTAAAATAAATGAGATTTAAACAGACAACTGCCAGCACTAACACCTAAAAAGTGGGCTTAAGAGAAGCGGTCATGGAGTGTAGATAACTGGATGAATGTGATAGTCAGTAATAAATCAAGAATCTTGCTGAAACCTTTGTCTGGTGCCATTCTAATAATTAAAACAATTAAATTACCCACTTATCTATGACATGGAGTTGCATGTCAGGTAAACAACGAGGCGAGATGGCAATTATTATTTTAATGATCTATATATATATATAAATATATATATATATTGTGAAACTTTGTACACTGAAATTTATAATGAAGCCCAGGGAGGATCTACAAAGTACTAATTGGGACTAAATTGTTGTTGCTGTTGTTGATTTTTTGTTTTCCCCGCAGCATTAAGCAATTCCATGTTTTTTCCCTTTCAGTTGAATCTGTTGGATGTACAGAGCCTTGTCAATTTACACACAGGTGGACTAATTAGGTGACTTCTAAAGGCAATTTGTTCCACTCAATTTAAGTTAGGGGTATAAGAGTAAAGGGTGCTAAATGCAAACACACGCCACACTTTTCACATTTTTCTTTGTAAAAATTTTTGAAAACCATTAATCCCTTTCCTTTTACTTCAGAATGACTTTGTGTCACTTTGTGGCGGTCTGTCACATTAAAATACCAATAAAATACATTTACGTTTTGTGGTTGTAGCGTGACAAAATGTGGAAAAGTTCAAGGGGTATGAATACTTTTTAAGGCACTGTATGTTAAATCTAGAATGTTCAGCTATTAAACAAAAATTGATTTTGGTTTAAAATCAATACAATTTCAAATCAAGATTATGTACTTACCTCATCAAATTTGTGGACGTCATTGGATAAAAGGTTGACAGTCTGTCCTGTAGTGGTCTTTCCCATAGCAACGCTATTAAGGCACAATGCCTGAAAGATTTTTTTTAAAAGACTCCTTTATAGCATCATGTTCAAGATATAAAACAGAGGAACAAAACTTTAGAATAGAAATCATCACTGTCTATTCTGTGATGTGATGACTCCCCCATACAAATACGGACCTTCTTATAAATCATGTGACACATGGCGACGCGAAATCTCATGCCAGCTCTCAGGACATGGAAGAAATAGAGGTGGTGCATTAACGCGAGGACCAGCGTGGAGACAGACACCCCAGCAGCATAGCCATAGGCCTCATGAAGTGCGTCAATGTTATCTGGATCATAGTTCTCAAAATACTGAATAAGTTTCCCCAAAAACACAGGCTGAACCAACTTAATAAATTCCTGTAAAAACAGAACAATACCATTTAACCAACTGCTCATGATTTGTAGTAGTTTTTTAATGAAATACTGTAAATAATGTTAGAATGCAATCAGGTTCATAAAACTTTGTATGATGACAAAGTTATTGTTATTTTAGATGGCTACCAGAGTACCTTGGAAATGAAATTATTTTCTTTTTCTATTTGAGGATATTTACATCCAAACAGGGTAAACACTGAAAAATGTACAGCACTTTTACATGAGATCCCTCTCCCTCTTTACTTTGAAGGGACTACCACTAATAAAAACTGCATGTTTTTGTGATGTAAGCAATAAAAATAATCCTTCTCCAATATACACTAGATTAATATACAGTATAATAGTATGTGGATACCTCCTACCTCCAAATTGGAGTTGTTAAAGATCCTGTTATACTGTAGATGTACATTTGCTCTCATAATAACCTTTACGCTTCTGTCAAGGATCTCTGTTAGATTTTGGATCATGGCTGTTGGGATTTGTGTCAATTTAGCTACAAGAGATCAGGCACTAATGCTGTACTAGAAGGCTTGGGATGCAGTCAGGATTCAAATTCATTATAAACATGTCAAGTGGGGTTGAGGTCAGAGCATTGTGCAGGTTTCCATCTTGAGTTGCCTATTTTTTTTACACTCCTGCTTGGAAAAATGCTTGAGAATCGCCTGTGGAAAGTCCCTCTATAAAATCACATGTTTTTAATAGGATTTAGATCTGGGCTCTAATTGGTCCACCCAAAAACTTTGATCTTCTTCTTCTGAAGCCATAGTTGACTTCTACTGTATTTGCACTTTGGGTTATTAACCATGCAAGAAAGGGAAATATTTCTACACCTTCAGCTCTACAACAAGGTTATGTGCCAAAAAAGGTCACAAGCACATGACATGATGCTTACTTAACCATGCTCCACAGAGGACATGGTGTTCTTTGGTAATAAGTAATCTTGCTTTGCATCTAAGAAACTTCTAAAAATGATGCCCCAAATCTATACCTTGCTCTAATCAAATGATAACCCATTTAGGGATCTTGAATGGTTAAAGTTTATAAACTTAAACTCATCACTTTCTATAATTTTTTGGCATATCTTCTTATACAGGTATTAACGATATTCAATATGATCTCTTCTTTTAATATTAAACACATAGTGGAGTAGTAGTTAAGGGAAAGGTCATATAAGGACATGATGAGACCAGACCGATGAGTCAGGGGAACCAAGCGCACACTTAATAACCAAATTAACCAGACAAGAGAGATAATGAGACATGCTTTGGAGAAAACCTGTGTTCTGTGCCATACAGATACATTTGAAGAGATGAACTTGGAGTAGGTTAGCCAATTATCATTCTTCTTTGGAAAAGCTGTTGTTTTAGATAGTGAGCCCACATATACTTAAAACAAGGGCGTGGTCTTTCTTTGCTTCTAAAACATGTTATTTAAACCTGTGTCATCAGCATTAAAGGTCACTTTTACAGCCTTCCTTTTGTCGATTTTGACAAAAATCTCATGAACTTTGTTTCCCCAAGTGAAGTCGCCAAAACCATCAATAGCTAATGTCAAAACTGGCTCTCATGAGGACCATCGAAGCCCAAGAGCTACCCATGCGATGTCGCACTTAAAATAAATTTTTGTAGGGGAAAAATCTGTCCAAACCTACCTGGCCTTATGTGAAAAAGTAACTGCTCCCTAAATCTAATAACTGGTTCTGCCACACTTTTGCAGAATTGTTTTAATTTGGCTACTGTACATTTGAGGGTTTTTATAAATGAATGGCCTGTTTATGGTCATCTTGATCACATTTAGGTCTGGACTTTGACTAGGGCTATGTAAAACATTAATTTTGTTTTTGATTTGTCATTCATAGGTGGACTGATTGGTGTGTTTCAGATCATTGTCTTGCTGCATAACCAAAGTGCACTTGAACTGATGACTAGACATTCGCTTTCAGAATTCCCTGTTAGAGCACAGAATTTACAGTATGGTTTCATCAATTAAGGCAGGTTGCCCAGGTCCTGAAACTGCAAAGAAGCCCCAGACCATCATACTACCACCACTATGTTTTACTGTTGGTATGATGTCCTTTTTATAAAATGCTGTTACTTTTAATTAATTGTAACTTTTGTCTCATCAGTCCACAGAATATTTTCCCAAAGCTATATAATTGGCTATAAATAAATTTCGTTTTTGGAAATCAAGCCTTTGTGTCTCCCATGGATTCCATTTTTGCCCAGTGTCTTTTTCATTGTTGAATCATAGACACTGATCTTAACTGAGACAAATAAGGCCTGCAGTTCTTTAGATGCTGCTCTGGGTTGTTTTATGAGCTCCTGGATGAGTCGTCATTGTGCTCTTGGAGTAATTTTGGTAGGCCGGCCACTTCTGGTAAGGTTCATCACTGTTGCAAGTTTTTTCCATTTATGGATAATGGTTCTCATTGAGGGTGGTGTAGTGGTTAGCATTGTCAGCTTGCACCTCCAGGGTGCGGGTTCAATTCCCAGCCAGGCTCGATTCCCGTCTCTGTGTGCATGGAGTTTGCATGTTCTCCTCGTGCTTGCTGGGTACTCCGGTTTCCTCCCACAGTCCATAGATCTGCAGATTTGGCTAATTGGCGTTCCCAAATTGCCCATAGTGTGTGAAAAAGTGTGTGAGTGTATGTGTGTGCCCTGCAATGAATTGGCACCCTGTACAGGGTGTACCCCCTCATGCCCTAAGTCTCCTGGGATAGGCTCCAGGCCCCTGCGACCCTGAATACAGGATAAAGCGGTGTAGACGGTGAGTGAGTGATGAGTGAGGTTCTCACTGAGGTTCGCTGGAGTCAAAAAAACCTTAGAAATGGCTTGGAGACGCTTTCCAGACTGATGTCTGTCATTTACTTGTTTCTCATCTGCTCTTAATTTTTCTGTTGGATTTTTATAGATCTTTTAGCGTGCTTCACTTTGTCATGATTTAGCAAGAGAGGGTCGAGGTGGAAAACATTTTTTCACATTGGGCCAGGTAGGACTGGGCTGCTTTTTTCCCTTCATAAATAAAATCATAATTTAAAAAAATACATTTTATATGTAATTTTGATTATTGTGTTTTCAGTAAAACCTGTTTGCTTTGGACCACTGCCTTTAGATTTGTCTTTTAGCAAGTGAAACGCATGCTTCATTTGATTTGTGCATACAGTAACGACCTAAACAATTATTGGCATCCCAGTTAAGATATGTTTTTAAAATATAGAACCACAATGCAAAAAAAGAGAATAATCCAACCTTTAATTGAAGTACAATTATTAATAATTTAAAAAATCCTAAAATGTTAGGAAATATATATATTTTTATATGAAATCATGTGTGCCACAAGTATCGGCACCCCTGATGTTATTACTTCGTACAACCCCCTTTTGCCAACAAGAGAGCACTTAATCTCCTCCTACTGTATAACATTTCACAAGATTGGAGAATACAGGTAGAGGGATCTTTGACTATTCCTCTTTGCACAATCGTTCTTGATCATCCGGAGTCCTGGGTGCTCTCTTATGTGGTTACTCATCTTTTGTTTATGACAGAATCTTAGTGTGTTTGTTGCCAAAAAGCTCAATCTTAGTCTCATCTGACCACAGCACACAGTCCCAGTTAAAGTCCCAGTACCGCTTAGCAAGCTCTAGACGTTTAACGTTTGTGATTGTAGGTAAGAAAAGTTTTTTTCCTTAAAAAAAAAAAAAAAAAAGATATATAAATCTAATAAAGCATGCATTTCACTTGCTAAAGAAAAAGTAGCCAGTCTATGACTGCAAAGGATTTGCAACCACTGATTCATTTATTCCATTATTCAATTAATTTAACAAATAGGTTAGTGTATTTACATACATTTTTACCCTTAAAAGAGGGGTCAAAACAAAATAAGGTTTTGATTTAAAATGTCCTGGTATGTCTGGTAATGTCCTGTAATGCCTACACTGTTCACCTAATTTGAATGTAAATACCCTCATACAGTATTAATGCTTAAACTTTTCCAATCTCATAGTCACATTAAATTAATGATTTAATATTAACTTAATTTCACTATACAATGGTAGGCAGCTAAAACACCAATATTACCCTATGCTTTCTTATGCTGAAAAAAAAAATGCTGTGTGTACCTCAACAAAGGTGAATATCCCCAAGATGGTATATGACTTCCAATAACACTTGATAATGGCTTTGGTAAGTTTAGGAGCTCGAAGCTCTTTAGATGCCATCGCCACTTCATGGTCCCAATAGCTAAGAGACAAAGATACAGATATTATTATTATTATTATTATTATTATGTTTGAACAGTATGTAGATATTTTTTAAAAGCACACTCCCATTAAGGTAGGAATTTGAAGGTAGCAAACACTTCCCAACATTTATACTCAATAATAATGACCAGGCTGTTCTGTGCTTTATGTTAGGTTTTGATCTCTTTACAGTGAAAAATTCAGCATTGCATCACACAGTAAAAAACTGTTGTTTTATCGCATCATAAAAAAAAATGCCTGACTTTTCACTACACATTGAGCTGTGCACCAGATATGAACTTTACAAAGCACTACTGCTTTATAGCACCCCTGGGTCAATGCAGATGGTTATCCAGTAACAACTATTTGTAAACTTAAGTCCACTCATATCTTCAACCCTATTATTATAGACCTTTTTGTGGCTGTACAAAGTCTGCTGCTACAGGCTCTTGGTATAGGGGTGATATAAGTTTATACAATGTAGTGGAGTAATTTTGTGCCCTGTGTACACTGTCCAGGAGGTATTAAGAAAATTAGAGATCTCTGTAAATAAGGTAACACACAACAGGGTATTTATAATCGATGCAATTTTATGAACTGTATATACTGTAGCACTTTCAATGGATATCGCCACGAAGCAGCATTACAGAAAACAAAATCCCACATATACATTTAAATAATATATTTATGCATTTAGAGCCTATTAGTGTAACCCTAATAAGCACTGCATTTTAATAGATAATGAATAATTTCAGTACATCTACTGTATTACCAGCGCTATTAGATAATTTAGTAATTCCACCAAGAACGAGTGCAGAGACACAATGAAATAGCTGACTTAACTAACATAGAAGAGTAGCATACATTAGACTACAACAGATCAGACCAGATCAGATTAAAGTCGATTTAATATTCTTACTGCACAACATTGTGTAACATTTTTTTGTTACTTTTTCTAGTTCTTTAGCAGAAAGTGTTATTTCACAATTGCTTATGCCTAAAGTAAAAGAAAAACACTTGTTTTTCTCTAAAAACTTTGCTTTGATGGCCCAGGTAAAGCTTTTTCAAATTTACTGATACTCCATAACATTCCACGTAGATTCAGATTTGAATGTGGCACAGTTGTTGGTGCAAGATGGATGATCTGAGTATTTCCGAAACAGCTGATCTACTGGAATTTTTACATAAAACCATCTCTGGGGTTCACAGAGGAAGGTCTGAAAAAGAGAAATGCCCAGTGTGGGGATGCGAGGAGGCGAAAAGGCCTTGTTGAGGCCAGAGGAGAGTGGCCAGACCTGTTCAAGCTTCTCAAGCTGTTCAAGTAACTCAAATATCATCATGGTACAAAACCGAGATTTGCCAAGGAGCATTTCTGAACGCACCACACGTCAAACCTTGAAGCGGATGGACTACAGCCGCAGATGACCACACTGGATGCCATACCTGTCAGCTACAGGAAACTGTGAGGCTACAATTCATATTGGCTCATCTAAATTGGATAACAGAAGATTGAAAAAACGTGGACTGATCAGACTTCATTTCTGCTGCAACATCCGGAGGGTAACATCAGAATTTGGAGGAAAAACAATATGAAAGCATGCATCCATCCTACCTTGTAATAACAGTTTAGGCTGCTGGTGGAATAATGGTGTGGGAAATATTTTCTTGGCACACTTTGGGTACCAATTGAGCATATTTAAATGTCACAGTCTACTTGAGTATTGTTGCTGGCCATGTCCTGACCACAGCATAACACGCCATGTCACAAAGCTAAAGTAATCTTAAACTGGTTTCTTGAATTTGCTTGAAGTTCTCTGTACTCAAAGGGCCTTCACAGTCACCATATACGATAGAGAGCCTTTGATCTCCTTTTTTGGTGGAAAATAAGCCCAAATAATCACCCCTCGCGACTGTGCTTGACAGCTTCACAAGCCCAAGCATCAAGCCCAAACAACTTCTGGAACAATGTCTTTTGGACAAATGAGACCAAATTGAAGTTGTTTGGGCTTGATGCTTGGGCTTGTGAAGCTGCCAAGCACAGTCGCGAGGGGTGATTATTTGGGCTTATTTTGCAGCCACAGGATCTGGCCACCTTGCAGTCATTCAGTTGACCACAAACTCCTTTGTTTACCCGAGTACTACAAAGGCAAATGTGAGGCCATCTGTCTGACAGCTCAAGCTTGGTCAAAATTGGGTCATGCAATATGACAATAAGCCAAAGCACACTGGTAAATCTACATCAGAATGGCTAACAAAATAAATGCATCAAG
The DNA here is from genome assembly GCA_028565275.1 of Leiocassis micropogon. Taxonomy (NCBI): domain Eukaryota; kingdom Metazoa; phylum Chordata; class Actinopteri; order Siluriformes; family Bagridae; genus Leiocassis; species Leiocassis micropogon. The sequence continues at coordinate 143,417 of JAOVVA010000012.1, read as the reverse complement.
GTTGTTGAATGGCCTAGTCAAAGTCCATACCTCAACCCAACTGAAATGCTATAGTGGGACCTTACAAAAGCTGTGGATAAACGAATGCCCAAAAACCTCAATAAACTGAAGCAATGTTGTAACGAACAATCAGCCAAAATTCCTCTATGGATAGGCTGATAAAGTCATACAGGAAAAGATTACATCAAGTTATTGCTGGTAAAGCTGGATCTACAAGCTAGTGAATCATGGGAGGAGCTAGTTTTGCCCACATGTTTTTTTAAATAAATAATGACACAATGAAAAAAACATAGTTGTTCGTCTGAGGTTATATTTGCCTAAAGCAGAGAGCAGTTATGATCAGATTCTTTTTTGTTTTTACACAAAAACACATACAATTAAAAGAGGAGGATATTCAATTATGAGAATTATGATGTGCGAAAAAGTACTCTGTTGCAGTGTCTGCTAAAATGGGACTAAATGGAACTGCTATTTTTTTTTTTTTACTGAACTCCCTCTAATTATTAAGGTTACATAATTTTTATCTTCCAATTGTTAAAATCTGAAGAAGAATAGGCAGAAAATGGATTCCGAACTAGTTATTTACTCTGATCATATTTTCAAGTAAACATAAACTTAGTGGACATTCCATTTTCATAGTGCAGGACAAAGTACACAAATCTTGTACTTGATTTAAAGTAATGGTAAAATATTACTTAAGTAAAATGGAAGTCCTCCATTTACATTTTGACTTGAGGGAAAGTACATACTGTAAGTACTCCCTCAAATTTCTCTCTCTCGTCCTGCTTCCAGATTGTGAATGTGCTCTTTGTTTCTTAGCTGAAACCACCTCTGCTTCTGATTTCAAACACATGCTATATGGTTGACCATTTACAGAAGGAAGGCAAATCATGCAATTACTTATAATGTCAGCAGGTGAAGATATGACCACTTCAAATACTACACACCATCATGGTTATCTAGATGGTAATCTAATGCATTATACAAATGTAGTGAAATAGAAAGTACAAATATTTGTGGTAGGATGTAGCGGAGTAAAAGTAAAAAGCATCCACTAATGAAACTACTCAATGAAGATATTAACTGCTTTTCAGAAATGATACGCAAAGGACAAGGTTTATGGTTTTAATATGCAAGAGCAACACTCGTCTCTTATTATATTTCTTCCTGGAGACTTTTTTCTTAATAGAAATCCTAAACTGCTCCCTAGTTAACAGCGATCTAGTTTTCTTGCATTCCTTCTGCACTGAAACAAGATTTTAAATCACTTTTCTGTTGTTGTTGTATAACAACGTGCCTGTAGACCGATTAGCCAGTGAAAAATACTCATTATGGCATTTGACAGACAGCTGAACATTTGAGGGTTAAGGGTCTTGCTCAAGAGCCCATTAGTGGCAGCAGTGGGATTTAAACTTAGGCCCTTCAGATAGGTGGGCTAATATTTGAATAGCTGAGTTACCAATGCTCTCTCATTACAGTGCCACCTCTCATGGAGTCTGATATATTAGGCTAATGTCTGATAACTAAAGGCTGATGCGTGTGGAATGCAAAGGCCAAGTCTGCATGGTCTCATCCTGGTCAGATAAGTCAGGATATCATGGTTTAACATCACATGGATAGCTGCGTGCCGATGCATCACTTATCTAGGGAAGAGCTGGCACCAGGATGTACTATGGGAAGAGACAGCATCAAGCCCTGGACAATGTTTGGATGGAAAAACTTGGGGCCTGGCATTCATGTGGAAGTACTACCTACTTAAACAATCATTAACAACAATCCATTTCAGTCTCTGTGGGATGTACTAGACAAACAAGTCTGATCCATGGAGGCCCTACCTGGCAACCTATAAAAGAAATAACAGCTGATGTTTTGGTACCAGATACCACAGCACACCTTTAGAGGTGTAGGTGGTTTTATTATGGCTGATTATTATGGTATGAAAACCATTATGGGAAAGTACCCCATTTTTTAAATTTTATGTATTAATCAAGGCCTATAATAACATTTTGGTCCTCACCAACAATAAACAAACAAATAATTTAAGTCAACGACAACAATAAAACCCACAACAGATTTTAAGACATATTTTCCCCCAAAAATATTAACTTAACCTTAGGAAACTTGGTTTAACATTAGTAATTATTAAAAGTGTGACAGCTGAACTTTTTGCAGTTTATTGTTTTATACCCATCGAGTATAGGTCTACATCATGTAAAGACCAAAGAACAGCAGTTATGATCTCAGAGAAGCAATTGTTGCCGCTGCTTAATCTGGGAATGTTTATAAGGCCAACTTTTAAAACTTTTAAAAAAATCAATATTCTATAGTGAGAAGGATTGTGACTGGAGATCTATCAGTACCATCACTAATCCTTTACAGAGGCAGCATTCTTGAAAATTCAGGAGACAAAAAAAAAAAGAGCTACATTATGTGATCTAGATGCAACTTGCGTTCATGAAAACTACTAAGGAATCAAAGTGCTAGAATGGCCAGGTCAAAGTCCAGACCTTATAACTGACTTTGTGGAATCTTTAGAGAGCTGTGCATAAGTGAGCACACTTACCCTCAAACATATATTAACTGAAGCAATGTTATGAAGATGAGTAGGCCAAAATTTTCTCAATGGCACCAATACTTTAAGTTACATGTTATTGAATTATCTGGTGTACTTGATTTTTCTTTTCTCTGTTCTTGTTCGTTTTTTAATTATTTTATTTTAGTAAATTAAAAACAAATTGTCTACATATTTAAATCTGTTGTGCATTTTCTTGTTGTTGTCGTTAACTACGCCTGCTTGTTTTTTTTACAGAAGTTGTGGAAGAAGACACAATTCTTATTTGGGCACTGATAAATAAATATGGTTCATAAAACTAAAGGAGGTGTAATTTTTTTTCTCCTAATTGTACCTATAATCAAGTTCTTCACACACAATTATGCTGATGTAAGATGTACTAGGCCATAAATCTACATTTGCCTGAAAATTTTAAATCCTGCCTTCATGCTCTTGAATACTAACAAATCATAGATGAGACTGAATTCTTGTTACTGCCTTTACGGTATTTTTATGCGCTGTTTAAGTTGCAATGACAACACAGTAGGTGGTATCTCTGAATTCTGTATTTGCAACTGTATTTGTATGTTTTTTTGCAACCTAATTTACCAAGAAATAAGCAAAACAAAAAGTAACTTTGTAAAATAACCAACTCAAAGAAGTGATTTTTAGAGATTGTTAAGCAGTGACTTTTCTTACACTGAGATATACTCTCACTCCTGGCAAAAAAAAACAAAAACAAAAAAAACTTATGGCCTTTTTTTTCCCCCCTCAACCAATGCCCCTTCATATTTTCTTTCGTCATACGTACAGTAAAGAAACTGGGCATATTAGACATGTATGGACATATTCATCAATAAATAAAACTTTGGTGACTCAAAACCTGTACTGTGAAGGTTGCATGCGGCATGGGGTTTATGCATTTTACAGTACATACCACTGAAGTTCCTCGCCGAGTTTATTAGAGCTGTCCTCAGGAAGGAGTTTATACATATCATCTTCCTCAAGTCTCCTTCTGTATCCAATGCGAAATAGAGGATTTAACCAACTGGCCAAAAGGGGAAATGAGAGAAAACAAAATTGTTGCAAATTGGATTACAGAACCTAAACAAGTATAATGTAAAAACAAAGCTGAAAGTATTACTGCATGTGTGTGACAAACCCAAGGTTTACAGGAAACTAACCCAAGAGTTTGGATCTATTTAAAAGCCTTCCTACACCCTGGAGGTCTTTAATACCAAGGCCAAAAGGAAAAGGGTGTGCGAGTCGGAGCTGTTACAATTTCTGGCCAAAGAAAACAGATCGAGACAATAGCTACAGTAACAGACAGAACCCGACACGGGGACACTCGCTGTATGAGACACGCGATCGTTTAACTCAGATTAAAAGCCCCTTCGGAACAGAAAAGAAAAACATTTTTATTAAAACAGAAACTGACGCACGGATTCATAATTCGGCAAACTGTGTGTTAGCAGCTTGTGGTGTTCAAAGAAAAAAACGATGAGACTTCAGAAGAGACCAACAAAGCTAATAATCTACTTCGCATATTTCCCTGACTGGGACCTTAAACTGCCACCACGCATTTCAATTCTATAACACAAGTGTACAGTTTTGAGTTGCTGATTCACTTCTAGAACTTTGAGTTAACCACTTTAAAACAGTTTTGAACCAGGACCAAAGCGACATTAAAAGCGCGAACAGTACAGAGCTTCTCTCATCCGTCCAGTCCAGCATGTTTCATCTAAACAGACCTCCAGAAACGTGTCTGGAGCAGAGCCGAGATGAATGACTGGAGCAGTTAAAGACACCACCCCCCCCACACACCCTAAAATCTACCGTACTACTGTAGCATACTTACCAGAAAAGTATCTGGGAGAATATATTTGCGGAAGCAGCCGGATTAGTCCTGGCATCTTTCCCTACTGGCTCCATGAACGACTTAGTATTTACTTTCTCGATATTCGGATAGACACAGTACTACAGTACTACTCGTGCAGGCTTCCACAGTGCTCTCGGGGAAAAACACCCTCCTCACCTCTTGTGTAACTTTATTATCACACACATGCACACGCGCGTAATAGCGACCAGGTGACCACTGTGGAGACTCCGCGGCTTCGCTTTAAGTAAACGCCCAGTTCACCCATGACGACGACGCAGCCATTGGTTGGCATATTTCGCAAACAGAGAGCATCTTAACTACAGTCTTACAGATATTGTAACAGTGGTAATCCACTGATTGTGTAAATATGTGCGTAATATTAAACACGCATAATGTCACGCGCGGTTTGCGCGGGCGGGATTAACACGTTATAATTGACGTCGGTACACAGTCCAGCTACGTTACTGCTCTGCACTGCGCTTCACACAGAGGCTGATCCAGGGGCTTGATCACAAAACTGGCAGTTCTAACCCGTGTCCTAGCTAGAAGTAAACGCCTTCTTTGCACCCTGTGGTTTTGTAATAAATTCATTCGTGAGCACTTATGTGACTCCTAACGTGCAACTCACATGACCAGAGTGCTTAAATGAATTTATCAATAATAAAAAAATTTTAAAAAAAGAATAGAATTCAATACAATCATTTATCGTTATTGCATTAAACTTCACCTATAACTTGTGACATATAATTACTACTGTAGTTTCTGCAAGAATACACTTAAGCAAGTCCAAAGTGAAATCCCAGGAGGAATTATCCCAGGAGACTTGGGCCATGAATCCGGCCAATCCATCACAGGGCGCGTGCCCTCATTCACACACCAATTAGCCTAATCTGCATGTCTTTTGACTGTGGGACGAAACCACAGTACTCGCAGGAAACCCACCAAGCACGGGGACAATAGCAAACTCCATGCACACAGACCGAAGGCAAATCAAACCAAGACTCTGGAGTGCTAATAACAATTACTGTAAGCCATCTTACCCTCCTATATTCCTGAGATTAACATGTCAATTTCCCCAGCCCTAACTTACACAGTGCTTGGCCAAAAAAAACACCACCTGGATTTAACTAAGCAAATAGTAACGAGCCTTCTACTGGATAAATACTGCAGTAAGTAACATGTTTCAGCTGGCCACAAATTATTTAACATAATCACAGACACACACACAACAAACCATCGGAAGCATAGAAAGGGTTAACCAGAATAGTAGAATAGAAGTTCAAAACATCTTGACTTCATCTTGACAAGGCCAAATTCTGATGACTAGATGATTGGATCAGAACATCTTCAAAACAGCTGGTCTTGTGGGTTGTTCTAGTTGTGTAGTTTTTACCACCCATCAAAAGTGATTCAAGGAAGCATGTACAGTAGAGGCCTGCAACACATTAAAAAATATAGGTGATCATTCCTCCTGATGGCTCAATATCCTCTGACCTCAACCCCTGTCAGCTGTCCAACTACAGGCCAATATTAAACCTCTCCTTTATCTCTAAGATTCTGGAAAAGAGAGTAGCGCAGCAGCTATGTTCATATCTACAAAGAAATAGCATACATGAACTGTATCAGTCAGGATTTAGGCCTCATCACAGCACAGAGACAGCACTTGATAAAGTAGTAAATGACCTCCTATTGGCCTCTGATCAGAGTTGTGTCACTGTGCTTGTGTTAATCGACCTCAGTTCAGCTTTTGACACATTTTATTCTCTATTACAATTTTAAAAATGTAGGAATTAGGGGAACAACCCTCTCCTGGCTCAGATCTTACAGACAGTTATATGTCTCAGTAAAAACAGATGAAAAAAAAACAGCTTAATAAAGTTGAGGAATGTGTGAAGGACATAAGAAACTGGATGTTAATTAACCTTCTTCTACTTAATCCTGACAAGTCAGAAGTTCTAGTCATAAGACCGTATGCAGCCAGAAGAAAGCTTTTGATCACATTATAACTTTGGATGGCCTTTCTGTTCCATCAAGTGCAACAGTAAAAGACCTCGGTGTGATTATAGATTACAGTTTTTCATTTGAAGCCCATGTAGATAATATTACCAGGATAACGTTTTCATCTCAGAAATATTGCCAAGATAAGAAACATATTGTCACTAAACGAAACGATACAGAAAAATGAGTTCATGTTTTTATTACCTCTAGGTTGGACTATTGTAACATCTTACTGTCTGGTTGTTCAGTTAAGTGTATAAACAAGCTTCAGTTAGTCCAGAATGCAGTAGCAAGAGTCCTCACTCGAACCAGAAGATAGGAGCACATCACCCCTATCTTTTCCACATTGCATTGGCTCCCAGTGAAATTTTGCATTGATTTAAAAATACAACTTTTGACGTATAAAGCATTAAATGGTCTCGTGCTGCAGTGTCTGAGTGAACTGCTAGTGTCTTACGATCCGCCACGCCTACTTCGATCAAAGGATGCAGGTGGCTTGTCAATACCCTGTATTATGAAACCTATAGAAGGGGACAGAGCTTTTTCTTACAGAGCCCCAAAGTTATGGACTAGTCTTCCAATTAATGTTCGGGACTCAGTGATTAAGTCTAGGCTAAAAACCTATTTATTTAGCCAAGCATTTTTGTAAATAGATTTGCCTTAGGTAAATGAGCAGATCTGGGGGACTCATGTACGTAGAGTATTATGGTGAACTGGTATGTTTAGATGCTGTCTTCCCCACCCTCATCGATCGCTCAGGTTTGTTGACTGTGAAGTGATTGGTCACATCGCAGGGAGCCCCATGTGTGTGTTTACTTCTGGCACTTCCTTTTAGTTATGCTGTCATAGTTAGTTCTGCCGGTGTCGCTGCTTGCACTTTGCATTACACAAACATTCACAAAGCTGCCAGTGATCCAAACCCCCTCTGCCTTCTGGACCTTTCTGACTTATCCTGGTAACCCGGTTCTGGTTGGAGATGTTGTTGCTTGGCCTTGTGTCGTCTGCTTGGTATGTGTGATGACTGGGGACGGTTCCACTTTGCCATGAAGAGGGTCCTGGCCTTGGCTGATGCTGACAGCTGTTCTTTGAGGACTTGTAACTGCAGTCGCACAATAGTTCCGGAATGGAATTTCCTACAGTACAGCCCTGAGCCTCTAATAACGAACTAGACTCTATAACTTAAAGACCTCAACTGTTATATTGAACTTCCAGCCAGCTAACACAGTATGACTGCAGATCAATCCGTACTATCAGTTATCATCCAAATAAGGATGGGTTCCCTGTTGAGTCTGGTTCCTCTCAAGGTTTCTTCCTATTGTCATCTATTGCCACTGTCACCCTCGGCTTGCTCATCAGGAACTATCTAATCATTTTGATTCGTACACATTTTTCACATTTCATGCACTGTTTCCCCTCACAAAATCCAACAGCTCTATGTTATCCATAGAGAATGTCAAGTTCCGTGGGACACAATGGGATATGCTGAAAAAACACTTCTGATCCAATGGAGACACTACTTCATAACTTACAGGACTTAAAGGATCTGCTGCTAATGCCAGATATCTCAGCACACCTGCAGAGGTATTGTGGAGTAACCACACCTCGATAGGTCAGAGCTGTTTTGGCAGCAAAAGGGGGATTTGCAACACCTGCACAGTTTTACATTTTAATGTTCTAATCAATACCTTGGCAGCAGTGCAGTTCATAATATCATACAGATATGAGCCAGCAGTTTTAGGTGTAGATCACATCAACCAATTAAATGAGGGAAAAAGTGATCCAAGTGATTTTAACAGTGGCATGATTGTTGGGGCCAGACAGGCTGGTTTGAGTATTTCTATAACTGTTGATCTCATGGACACTTTACACACAGTAGTCTCCAGAGGATACTGAGACAATATAAGATGGCAATAAAGAAAAACATTCAATGAGTGGCAGGTTTAAGCACGAAAATGATTTGTTGGTAAGAAGAAGAATCACCATAAAAAAGAAAGGCTAGAGTAACTTGCATAATCACTAGACTAGATAATCGAAACAATCATTTTTTGGGGGGTATTTTGGTCCGTCCATGTGCTGTCCGGCACATCGAGCAATTGCACTCCCCACCGTGGATATAAATCTGCCCTTTCTGTGACAGTTATTTAAGGGGTTGGGTTGCTTGATGCCTGATTGTCATCAACACACTGTGCTGCCAAAAATCACTTAGATGATGGCAGTTGTGGTGAGCAGAAAAGTATCTCAGAATAAACAACACATTAAAGCTTAGGGTACATGGGCTACTCGTCTTGTAATGGCCATTTCCAATTCAATTCATTTATTTAATTTCAAATCAAATAACTTTTTATTTGTACAGTGCTTTTAACAATTTACATTGTTGCAAAGCAGCTCTACAGGAATAAAAATTCTGTATATAAATTAAAAATGCTTATCGCTAATGAGCAAGCCAGAGTGAACGGTAGGAAGGAAAGCTCCCCAAGACAAGCATGATGAAGAAACCTTGAGAGGAACCAGACTCAAAAAGGAACCCTTCCTCTTTTGTGTAAAACCATATAGTACAATCATAAATAAATCCCTTTCATAACTGTGTGTTCTGAGGTTAAAAGTATAACAGGAAACGTGTTTCAAGTTCAAGTTTGTCATATTCAAGTCAACACAGGGCCAATAGTACAATGAAATGCTCAGGACAGGAAGAGCTAGTCAACTTGTATATGTGTATATGTGAGTGTGTGTGTGTGTGTGTATGTATATGCATAAGTGAGTGCGTGTGTGTGTGTTATTGCACATGGTCACATACGACACATGATTTACATTTAGATTGTATTACACAATGTTGCTAAATAAATTTAAGGTGTCCTAGGGCAGTCATTCCTTTAAAATAAGGATTTTAGTGTCTGAAGCTTTCTTAGAGCTATACTTTAAACAGGTTTTTAGGAATTGTCACACCAAGATGCATTAGACATTGGTAACTCAGGACTGCTATGTGTAGCTGTAGAAAGAGAGCGTGAGAAAGTACAAGTTCCACAACATACCAGTTCACCATAAAACTATGCTCATGACCCCCCTGGTCTTCAGTGATCTTTTGAGTTATAGGATCTGAATCCAATAGAAAGCCTTTGGCATGTGGTAGACAGGGGATTTGAGGTGGGAAATTTGAACTTGTTGTCAAACTTAAAATTCTCAATAACCATTTAAATTTGCTGACAATGCTTACCTTCAACAAGAAAGTTGACTGTAAACAAAACGTTAATCAATTCTAACAAAGCAGAGTTTATTATTCAAAGAGCTGTAACTCATGAATGCTTGTGTATGTCCAGTCAAAGGTTTAAAGACATACAGTACTGTATACAGGAAAATATTCTGAAGTCAGGATGCGAACTTTGGGGTGTGGCCATTGGTTTAAATCTTTTTGGATGACTAGAGGACCTAGATGAAGGAAATCAGGAGACTCAGAGCGAGGTGTCAGGAAGAGATAGTTTACTGCACGCAGCACAAGTCAGCCTGGTATTTATGCCAGTCTTATAACGATGTGTCCATAGGAGAGTCCCAAAACCCAAGAGCAATGAAAGAAGTATACAGAGGTAAAGATTCATAAGAGCAATGGTGGGCACTGAATGGGGTAAAAAAATAAATAAATGCACACACATTAGCATAAAATAGTGTTAATGATTAACTGACATGATGTCTTAACATACAGATCGTCTACAATGTGATAAGAAGCTGTTGGATTTACACTCTGTGTAAAAGGTCTGCAGAATAGATAGTAGAGGTTATTTGGAGTGCAAGTGCTCAGAAAGGATGACACCACACACAAGTTGTAGTATAAATCTCTGAATTTTGATCACACATTTATATAGTTAGAGCATACATAATAAGTGGGGACTTCACATTGGACACCTGAAAAGTTTTTTTTATTATTATTTGTGTGTGTGTGTGTGTGTGTGTGTGTGTGTGTGTGTACAGAAATCTCTTAAAGCACAAGATCGAATGACTTGACTAGATGTACTGATAAAGATCCTTAAACAGATGCAAAGAATGAATGACACTACCATAGCATGCATTACTGATTAACAAAGTGGCAGAAAGAGAGAGATTATTATTATCATGATGATGATGATTACTATTATTATTATTATTATTATTGTTATTATTATTAATAATTAAAATAATAAAACCAGAGAGAAACCTGTTAGAAAACAATATTCCACACTATGTAAAAGGGGGGATTTAATGTCAGATAACTGTTTCTCATGAAAGTAAGGCAACACAAAAACCACCTGCCTACACAATATTTAATGTTATGGCATATGGAATATTTGGGGTGAATCTTTACAAAGGTCAATAAAATGTATCATTTTAAATGTATAAATGCTATGGCTGCCACACGTCAGTCAAGTGAACAGCTATACCTGACCTTTTTGATCAAAACAAAATCTGTCCAAACCCAAAAAATATAATATAACAACCAGTAGACAGCAAATCTCCATGTTTCTGAAGTATGAATAAAGAAATGTTTACCCTTTCAAATGACCCCTCACAAATTCTTTTAGGTAATTCTTTTTAGCTCACTGCCATTCTGCCAATTTTTGGCCAACCCACACAAAATTTACCAAACATAGCAATGAGTCCAGTGGTATACAAACTGAGAAGATTAATGAAAAGGTTTGAATTCAGAAAGATTTCTTTGCTTTTCCAATAGCAACATATACAGTATGTATTCGAACATAAGTTCAGTATAGTAATATACAGTTGTGTTCAAAATAATAGCAGTGTGTTGAAAAAAGTGAGTAAAGCTCCATATCCATATAATAACATTTAATTTAAATCACACAAA
>JAOVVA010000012.1:63229-78295 GCA_028565275.1 Leiocassis micropogon | reverse complement strand
ATGGGGAATAAATTAACTCAAATATGTAAACAAAATGTATGTATTTTACATTTCTGATTTCCACAAAGAACATGATAAATGACAAAATACCAAAAAGGATGTGGTTATGGTCAGAGTGGCAAAATGTATAGCTAGGCTGTGTTGTTAGCAGTTGTTCAAGGAAGTAAATAACTGCTGAAAGCATGCACGTATATGGGTAAGAACCCAATTCAAGTATACTGATGTCAATCAGTGACCCATTTCAAAACTGTTTCACATTTTATTTACAGGGTTTGTGGTTTGGGCCAATATCAGGCCCGATTTTAGGGGTCGGGGTGTGAGGACTTAGTAGGAAAAACTAGCAATGTTGATGATAGCACGTTGGGTTTGAGTTCTATGTAGTACCTTTAGATTGTATATTAAACAAATATCTAAAAATTTGAATTTACTGAAACATCACCACCCAGAATCACCAAATCACAAACTCTACCATCCTCGCCACAGCTAATCCTTTCAGTAGGTTTACGTATTTGACATAGCCACCTTCTCCGTAGCAGCGAGTACTTGTGTCTGCTTCACTCTTATAATGGACTTATTCTTATACTGTATGTAACAGCATTGTTGAGGTTTTGTTTCTGACTTGCAAAATGTATTAATATTCCATAACGCAGCTAGAAGGAACTCAAAGGTTTATACTATTACAGTACTATCATTACATATCATTTGTATAGTAACAGCTCCTTCACAACAAAAACACGCCACATAATCCAAGCCTAACAATAAATGGATTTAGAATTTTTAATAAGAATTGTTAATATGCTGAAACTTCCTATATGCAAATGTTTATATAAGAAGGAGTTTTAAGCATAATTTTAAACCATTTTTGTAAGAGGACTGTAATGACTGCATGTTTTTTTTTTTTGCTTGTTAGTATTTGTTTTTTGTCTTATCTTCTAGAGAAAAATTTTATAGCATACATATACAGCATACATTTTATAGCCGGCAACTGCTAGCAACAAACATACATAGAAGAGCTGCAGTACTGACAACCAATTTATACAGGAGAACAGTTTTACCTTGACATCTCGATGAATAACATTGTTGTCATGGCAGTAGCGCAGGGCTTCTAATATCTGACGCATGTAGTGGCTGAGGGTGGTGAGAAAGATAAAGAGAGAGAAAGAGTTTTAAACAGTACAGAATTATCAGCGAACAAAGAGGGATACGAATACATACCTGGCAACGGCCTCACTATAGACGAAACCTGCATCTGCCCTCTTCACTATCTCAAAACAAAGATCTGCACCATCCATACTACAAAGTAGGAAAAGGACATTCAAAGCCGTTTTTATACCTTTGACAGTTACCAAAATCAAGACACACACACACACACACACACTTACAACTCAAAAACCATGTAAAGCATTCCATCTGAGCTGTAGGTTTCCAGGAGTTCTACAATGTGAGGATGCTTCAGCATGTGACAGATACTAGCTTCTCGCTTCAGATCTGTACAGAAAAAAAAAAAAGACATGATGCATATTATCATCAAGTTTAATCAATATCATTTTAATAAAGCCAACAGTTTGCAGACTTCACTTGTGTCTTCATTGTAACTGCTTATATATCGATATACAGTAAAATGACCTTTGCATGTGTGTAGCGTCGAGTGGGATTATTCAGTGTGCACACAGTAGCAGCCTGCATGGCATACCTCATCAGCTCCATTGTGCTAAACCCAGACACCCTGACGTCACTCTGCTCTTTCCTAAAAGGACACTAGAGGGGGCAAAGATGTGTTCTGGCCCTTGCGTGAAACTGCTGTGTTGCACAGTGGAACACAGTGTGGAACAAAAAACAGAACTGAGAGAAGACACCATATGAGGCTTTCCGTAATCTGTTTCCACTTTTAATTCACTTTATTCTTCCCATTTCCTTCCCTCCAGTGTCACAAGTTTTTTTTTTTTTTAAACCAAATTCTGTTTCATCAATTGATATTTGTCTGCACGTCTTACTTTAATGCCTGAATTTGGAATTCAAACACAAATGATGTAAAATCCTTTATGGTGCCCCAAAAAACTGAATTCATAGATTTAGATTTTTTTTTATCATGATGGACAACCGAATTTCCAAAATGTCATTATTAGCAAAGTAGAGAGCTGTAAATAACGTGCATCTTCAATTTGTCATAAAATATGTTCTAAATCAAAGTTATCATATATACCATATATTACCAAGAGATCAGCTTCTCATTTGTACATCGTCAATGTCCAGTGATTATGAAAAAGGTGTTTCAAGTGTCAATTGCATCAAGCACAAATGCAAATGAGATTCCTCAAGTTAATGGAATTATCCTACCATTACTAAAACTTGGTAGGATAGTGATAAACTATCAATGTCAGAAATTGGGTTATGGAGGGAAGTAGAAGGAAGGAAAAGGAAAAAAAAAAACCACAGCTATGTTTAAAAGTGAAAGTAAAGACAGTTCCACATGCACAATGTGACAAGAACTCTCTCTCTCTCTCTAAATTGCATTGCAAAAACTACACAAATAACTTTGCAGCAATTTGTCAAAAGCACTATACAAATAAAAATAAATTGAACTAAAGTAGTCAAATGACTGGGAATAAACAGTTGTGGGGTTTTTTTTAATAAAAAAAAAAAAAAATCATCTGGTCAGATGAGTTCAGACTGAACAAAATTGGTTTGTCAGGGTGAGAAGAAAAGCTCATGAAGCGATGCGCCCATCATGAACAGTGCCCACTGGACAAGCCTCAGGAGACAGTGGTATTATCTGGTGTTGCTTCAGTGGGTTAGGTCTAGGGTCATCAATGATATGGTAATAAATTACTCACCTGTCTCATGAGTCTACCTGAACGTGCTCAATGCCCAGGTTATCATATCTCTGAGTTTCTTCCCCCCTGATGTCAAAGGGATATTCAAGGACGACAATGCCAAGAGTAATCTCGCTTCAATTGTGAAAGGTTGGTACTGGGAGCGTGAGGAATTATTTTCACACATTAACTGGCCACCACAGTTCTGAGCTTAACCTCACTGAAAGTCTTTAAGACGTGTGGAAGACATTTTTTTGGAGTGGGTTTTTCTAATCTGGCCAAAAATTGATGGAACTCTGGACATGAATGTTTTTCGTGGTGAAAAAATGAATTTGTGGGAGGGAGGTAGATGGATAGATTTACGCGGTTTCATTGGTTTGATGTGACATGCACCAGCTAAGACAGATAAGATATGTAAAGACTGGAATGCAGCTTAGAGATCTCAAACTAAAATTGCTTGCGTCTGACCTGCATCAATCATGGCGGACGCCAAAGCAAAGAGCATTCGGCACTGCAAGATGTGAGGCCATGAGTGCTGTCCAGCGCCATATACAGAACTCGGGTGGTAATTACATTAGATAGGTAACATTATCTACTACAGGTTGTTTTAAGCTGTGTTTGTCTCACGTGTCTTTGTCATCGTCTTCAGTTGTAAAACAGGAAGGGGGTGGGACATCACCTTCTGTTTTTTTTTAGGTAATGGACCCGAATCACTCGACAGTCAGAGGTACAGTATATAAAAATATCAAATTTAACTAACTATAACAGAGATAACGGTGTTTCTGTGGTCAAACATTGTTTAAGTTTGACAGAAACCAAAAAAAAAACAAAAGGTTTCTGCGCGCTATGACACCCAGACGTCAACATGAACTTGACAGAGCGAAAACAGCAAGCACGGAACCGACTCTTTTCTGTTGAATTGTTTTGGTTTTGTTGAGTTTCTGTGTTGAAAAGTGCACAATGAATAAACATGAGTCCAGAGCTCAGCTAAAATTCCTTCTGTCTCATGAGTCTTGTTCCACACTCTTAAACACCAGTTTTCAATCAAGAGGGACTTTTTTTTTTTCCCTCGTTGTTTTTTCCTAAACAATACAGTATGACAATTATTTGCATAGTATTTACATTGTATTACGCATTATAAGTAATCTAAAAATTACTGAAAGTATACATGAGGTTGTGAGTAGGTTATATGCAAATAGTAAGCCAGTTTATATACTCTAAGGGATTTTAGCAGCCACAGATTTTGGAATTCCGCAGAGGGTCCTGGAACCAATCTCGCATGGTACCAGAGGGCCAGACCTGTACTTTGTTTCAAATTCTTTTTTTTTCTTTTGTTTATCTTTTTAAACAAAAGATAAAATTACATGGTTTCAATAGCTAAACAGAGATATGTTCTGGTCATTTTTAATGCACACATCTCATCTTGCAAAATAAATTGCAAAGCAGACAACATTGGCGCCATGCTAAATATTCAGCTATCCTTATTTCCCAATCTGGCTACATGACTCACAGCTTTTAAGGGTCACTTCCTAGACTGCTGTGAATGGTATGATCACCAGCTGTAGGTCAGTACATCAGTACTTTATAATCATGTGCATCATGTGTGATGATGCGCTCTGTGGTGAAAGTGATTTGTAAATACTGTATTACCTGCGTATCTAATCTAGTCTGGAGGGACTTTTACCAGGAACGTGCACGTACATAATACCAATTACTGTGTGTCCCTACAGCACTGTTGTAGAAAATGCCGGACACTGTATCTCATGGTGACGTGTTATACAATTTTCCTGGGGAAAAAAAAAGACCACGTCCGGGTGTGGGTGTCCTTAGATTTTAGTAAATCGAAAGAAAATCTTTTTTTTTTCTTTTCCTCCCTAATTTGGTTGTGTCCAATTCCTCCCTGTCATTAAGGGGGGGTCCTACATTAAGGCTACTACTGCCACTCAGTCGGAGGACAGCGCTATCCGCCCCTTCCGCTTGCCTGAGCTCACAGACGCCTCTGATTGGCTGTAGAGCCGTGATTAATGTGAGAGCACCAAGTACCTCTCAGCCCTCCCCTCGGAGAGACCTCCGGCTGTGAGAGGTTGCAGCATCACCCGGGAATCGAACTCGCGATCTCCGGATGATAGGGCGAGCACTTTACCACTGCGCCACTCGGACGCCTATCGAAAGAAAATCTTAACATGAAGAGCGTGATGTGCAGGTAAATACTAGTCAGCCTACAATGCCACTGCTTTGGCAGCTATGGCATGTCTGTAATATTAACATATTCGGTAACAGTTAATGTACGTGTGTGTGTGTCGGTGTGCGATGTACTCTGGGTGTAGTAAAAGTGAACTGTGGTGGGACTGATTTTTAGGAAGCTTGTATTGTTCGGTTAATGATTATTATTCGATCAGTACTCAAACTTCATGATCGATTATGGATGCTTACCAGCTCCCATCAGTAGGATTTGCCAGATGGGGAAATGGTTAAGTGGGGCATCAACAGCAGTGTGGAGGAAAGAGCTGTTTAAAAAAATACGTTTGAAAACCCCCTCGATGGTGTATTTAAAAACTGTTCTAATTTTTTTTTTTGAATGTCCCTGTATTATCCAGTTTGTGTCACTATCAGTTTACTACAGTAAATACACGGTACAGTACAGTACCTCTCACACAAGCACACAAACTCTTCAACATAAGGTCATGTGTGGTGGAGCAGTTAGTACAGCTTCCTTTTTCTTGCTAACCCTTGGTATAGGCAAAGACATATGTGGTGTATTACAACATACTTAGCATTCACTCTATTTCATGTAATGCAGCTATAAATAACTTAGTAGTCAGACATGATCATTTGAACATGATTATTTTACAGTCATACAATAACAATCAATAGATGACCTCTAATTAGATCTGTGCTGGTTCTGCTCCCTCCTCCTCCATCCTTTCCCTTTCGGAAAAATTCACCTGTCCATTTAGCTTGTAGAATAAATATTGAACAAATAAAATATTAAATATGGGCTATACTGTAACTAGGAGAAAAGTATCAAATCATTAATGATTATTTTACCCATTTACCATCAACGTTTATGACTATTTTTTTTTTTTACAGAAACTTAGCATAACCTAAAGTTGAGTCTGATTAGTTAAACCTTAAAAACGGATCCCGAAGACTTGCAAAAGATTCAGTTCTTTTGTTCATTCGTTTAGCTAGTTCAAAGCAAACAGCATGTAAGCATGACACAGCACCTGCTTCCTGCTCACTCCTCTTCGATATTTCTACCTCTTCACCAGCAAACTCATCACTTCACTTGCTTATATCGATCAGTTATCTTGGTACACTTCTACAGAGCCTTTTTCTTTTTTTCGTGTACCTTTTCTGCAACAACAGGCCAGCTGTGGGTTTTCTCTTTCTATCCATGTTTGATCAACAAGTGTTATATCAACAGTTTCATCAACAGTTGTGAGAGCAAATGCTGCCTGATATTACAGACTACACCAGCCATGCCAGTACCGCTAAGATGACCGGTCTATATGTAGCTTATATAATGCCAGGGTTGGCAAAAGACCAGTTCTCACCAGACTGGACCACTGAAAAAATTCCTGAACTGCCAGTGCACTCCAACATGACCGTCGCCAGTCTGGGAATATTACCAAGTCTCTTTAAAAGACTTAATATTTGCAACATGCAAAGTTTTTTTTTGTTGTTGCAAAAGCAGCATCAACGTCGACCCTCACTCAAACACCAACGGCAGAAGCTCTCAAAAAACTCCACAAAATTACCACATAAATAATAAAGAAGAGAGAGAAATAAGAGTGGATCGCAGCGCTGGCCGAGGCAGCCTGGGTTTACCTCACACACAGCTGCACACAGTCTGGATGATGAGGAATACTGTATACGGTCTCTTAAAAACTGCAGAAATTCTGATATTTATAAAGAAATGACTGCCCTCGCTGCTTACTAATGAGTAGCATGAATGGTTCGCCAAATACAAAGTGACTGATGTCTGTGTTTATTTAAAAACTTTTAGTGCAGACTTTCAATTTGTTGTTCATTGACGCAGCCTTGTTCCAGCTGCTGCACATTATAATGAGCGACTCTAACAGGATGGTCACATTTTAGATGAGAATTTCAGCATTTGTGACAGCCCCGTGATGCTATTTAAAGAGCGGAAATGTTTTGCTCTTTAGTCGTGTGTAGGCGATTCTATTTGCTTCAGTTTCTTTTTAATCTACATGCAATAAAAAGAGATCGCAATATGTTGTATACGTTACCTTTCGAATAAATAAAAGCTTTAGATTTATTACATTTACATTACATGTTAATCTAATAAAATTACATCGTTTCTCAAATCGTAATTATACATACTGCTGTTTGTTAGCTATTTTTATTGCTAAAACAGTAAATAAATAAATAAATAAATGAATGAATGAATAAATAACAATACTACACATAAATAGAACACTTTACAGGGGAGACCCCAATAACCCACATATACCTGTGAATGAACTTTTTGGCAGTTGACCCCAAAAAACATGATCAAAGCAGCACTATTATTTTATTGCAATTGGTCCTTATTTACACAATATACAGTATATATACACACACATATAATATATCAGATTTCATCAGCACCACAGCAACCTTACTGAAAATCAGACTAAGCTAGAGGCTTTTTTTTTTTTTTTTTACTTTTCAAAAAACATTAAAAAAATATCTCTAGGCTGAACCTTATTAAACCAGAAGCAATGCTGACTTGAAGCTGTGCTGTTCCACCACCAAATTCAGGAATCCAAAACTAAATAAAATGACTTGGCTTGACCAATACAAGGACCAAATGTCCTGAGTGTTAAATGGGGCAGAAAGAGAAAAAAAAAATCGAAACTTGGAAAATATCTAATTATAAGAGTAAAAATCATTAGAACAATTATTCTCTCAAAATGTAAATAAAATGTAAATGTGTAAAATGTAATTCAAATGTGCAGGTGATTCGTCAGGGGTAACAACAGAGACGTGACAAAACATGTTTGTGGTTGGAGGTGTCTGTGTATGTGTCCGGTTGACTTTATCTGCTGGCAATAACGCCTGTACGATGTGCAGGGTTTGTATTTCTTATCATGGTTCATAAGCTTACAGTACTGATTTTTAATGACTTTCTCACATCTCCTTTTCCAACATGAAAACAGGGAAACTGAAAACCATGACTGAGAGAAACAAAGCCACGATAAGCACGACATCAATCACTCTCGCAAGAATCTACAGTACATAAAGTGATGTATAATATAACCCAGGGTTGATTTCTCAAACTGACAAACGCTCAACCTGAGTGAAGTTTGTTCGCGTGTATGTGCGTGTGTGCAGGCGTGTGTGTGTGTGCGTGCGTGTGAAATAGAGAAAGAGAAATAGAGACAGAGTGAGAATGATTGAAGGTGTGTGTGTGTGTGTGTGCGCGTGTGCTGTGCACTTGCAAGCTCTGCCATACTTATATTGTTTAATTTTAAACCAGTTTCGATCTGAGATAAACACCATCCATACTGCGTCTAATGCACACACACACTCGTTCCCCCCTTGCTCTTCCTTGCTGGTTAGCAAAATTGAAAACAAAAAGAAACACATTCAAGTTCGCACATAGTCACATTTTGATTTTTGAATTCTTTTTTTTTTCTTTTTTTTTTAATGAATATTGGAGGAATTTTGTCAACCTGCCAACCATTGATTACGTTAAACCTCACTTGATGTACTACAATAATAACATTTCGGAATAATGGCAAATATCACAAGTATACCATGGCTTTTACTACACAGCCTTAAGGCATGTCTAAACGAAACCATGTGAAACATTTAAATAAAGGTGAGGTACTGTATGTTTGAATGACCGAAAGACAGTTTTTATGGATTGATAAACCCTGGGATGTTACATACCATATGCCTGAAGGGATTTTTGTGTTACTATGGTCGGCCTGAAGTGGCTTTAATAGAAAGAGTGCATTCAAACGTGAAGCCCGTCCCGTAAATTGCAGTAAGATTTATGGAAAAAGTGCATGTCTGATAAAGGCTAAACAGAGGCAGCATGTAGACCTACAAAAGGCATTGATGGTTAATCAGTGTGTGTATGGGCTCATCTGTGTTTATGAGAGAAATGTATGTAGCTTCTACTGTTGTTAGCTTGCTAAATTCAGCAGCAGTTTAATTTGCATTTAGTTTGTTTTGATCACACTTGGTTTCTTTTTGCATCCAAAACCAACTTCTAATTTCCTTATTAAAACACTTTACTTCAGCCTTTACGGGCACATCTAGTCTTACATACACATCATTTGTAAAGCAACAAATTTAAGGTTTGGTGATTCCTCTGCTTAAACACAGCTGATTAAACTAATCTGTTAATTACCAGGTTCAGTGGGTGTGTTTAGGTGTTGTTGAATTACAAACTGGACACTGGCCATGCAGGAGCTGAAGAACCCTGGTTTAAACAATCACACATGACTCTGTGAATAAGAATGTGCATGGCTTCTGAATGGCTTTCAGTTGGGAGCAGCAATCCTGAGTGGCTGTAACAGTATATACATTTTTCAAAAAGATCTGTATAAAACCCAAAGCATTGTAGCCATTTCTGCATTACTATGTTTTAATAAATATACAGGGGTCAGGATTGTGCAAGACAGAGTGACATAAGCTAGGCAACTTGATGAGGCAACTAGTGTTTAAAGGATTTTTAAAAAGTACCGTCATCTTCTTTTCCTTCTCGTTGGTAGAACCTATTAAGATTTTACAGATTGGACACCTTGCTATGCAACACTAAATGCAGCATCAGTATGTCTACTACGTAACACAGAGTCATCTCCTACACTCCATACTGTACACACTCCCAACCACAATTAATTTTACACTTACTCAAGAAAAAACTGTTTTATTTCTTGGCTGAGAGCAATTATGTCAGGTTTGTCACAAATGCCTTCCGAATATCAAAGTCTGAGCTTCATCCTTTATAGTGTCTCTGTGCTGGCCTGTGCCCATCGAGCACACACACACACACACACACACAGATGGCAGTGTGCTGTGGCCAAAACCCAGAGCAGTGCCAAATCAGCAGGATAATGCTCAGGATACCACGGCACACATACTTATACACATGCATGAGCTGCATGACTGATCTGAATTTTATAGATAATCTAAGATTTGATGTTTTTTTTAATC
This sequence comes from Leiocassis micropogon, assembly GCA_028565275.1. Classification (NCBI taxonomy): domain Eukaryota; kingdom Metazoa; phylum Chordata; class Actinopteri; order Siluriformes; family Bagridae; genus Leiocassis; species Leiocassis micropogon. The sequence continues at coordinate 68,309 of JAOVVA010000012.1, read as the reverse complement.
TATTTTTTTCAATCAAAGTGCAACTTGAACGCATCAACAAAAGAAAGAGATCTAAAGCATCTAAAGCAAGCACAGCAGATGACAAAACCATATATTTTATGCACACCCAAAGAGGATGCATTTATTCAAATACTTATCAAACAGAAGTGTATCTGTGGCACTGTTGACTTCTTCCAATATTGCGCTTAAAATGTGTCATGACTTGTTATTTTACATACGTTTCATTTTAGTAAATTAAAAATGATTTGTAAGATAATTTACATCTCAGTTATACTCAAAATAAATAGGTTTTTACCATGTCACATTCCTCAGCCATATTTCTTTCCAGATATCACAAATGATGTTCAATTGTGCATTGAATGAACACTAATGTAACATATACATTTAAGCAATGAAAATATTAATCATAATTTAAACCCAAGGTTCAGTACACAAGCACATAGGCATCATTAAACAAAGGATATTCTATTATTAAAAACAGAACACACAAGTAAGGGTCAAACCAGCAAATGATCAAGAACATAATGCAAAAAAGAAAACAGCAGATAAAAAAAATGAAGAATAAATCATATAGACAAATATATGGCACAAGAGTTCAAAACCAAGAGGGTATAACTGGACACACTAATTTGGAACTGGACAGGTAACAGGTGTGTACAATGGGATGTCATGCAACAGACAACAAGGGGAAAAGATGGGGGGGAAGAGGACCAGCTGTGGTTGTAAATGTAGAATCATATAGGAAAAAAGAAATCTGCCATATTCTAGAAAAAAACTTCAGAGCACATTGACAGTTCTCATTAGAACCACACAACACAAAATGCTACGCAATAAGCTGTTGTATTTTGCTATTTTTTTATCAAACACTGGTTACAACTGAACTTTTGATTTTTATCTATTTAAAAACACACTTATGTGTTTAATTATGTAAATTATGCTTATAAAATCTACGCTTTTATTGCACATTATTATGTCACCACCACAGTATCAAGCCAGATTTAGACTGCCCAAGATGTGCATGTTAAAAAAAAAAACCCAAAAAACAAACATTACCTTCTGTGCTGAGTCCAGGGCTGGATGTGAAACTGGCCACATCCACAATCTTAACAGCAAACTGCTGTCCTGTGTCCCGATTAATGCATCTGCGCACCACACTAAACGGTCCCCTGGGAAACACAGACAGGAAGAATTAGGGACTGATGGGCTTACTGATTAACTGCAATGGCATGTCATGAAAATCTGTAAAAAAAAATAATAATAATAATAATAATAAAATAAATAAAAAAATCTGCATGGTGGCAAATACAGCATATTCATTGCTCAAGTTAAATCACATTTTATCGTCAAGCAGTCCACATACACGTCATCAGTGTGCCTGTACAACACATTAAGATAAGAGAAATACATATCAAACTGCAAGTAAACAAAGCATTGAATGAACAAAGTAATTTGGAAATGTTTTTCCTCTGGTAAGAGAAGCTGTTAAGCGTGTGAAGCAAAAAGGTAAGAGTCTAACCTTTCACAGCCAAATACTCTAAGTGCAATAAATTCGGGGCTTTTGGCGTGTGAAAGCCAGAAAACAGAAAACAGAAACGAGTCCCTGACCAATGGATGTGTGAATAATGTGTGAAGCTTGTCTAAGGGGTGCCACCCTCAGGCCTTAACCACAAGGTGCCATAGCATGCAATACTAACACCCCATATATACCCCACTCTGCATTCTCAGTCACATGGGCACTCGCACTAAATCACAGAACAGGAACGCAGGCCTATGAAATGCCAAAGAGAAAAAGTATATTAGAATTAATACATTTAAGCAAATTATTTAGAGGTCCTATTGCAGCCAGTGGTTCTTGTAGCTTGCCGATTTTGTTCCACGTTATTATGTTGGAAGCTTCATGGACAGTTCCCTGAACTTCACAACAGCCAACAATCAGCAAAACATATAATTAAAGTACACAACTGGAAACAGGAGGATTAGACTGCTAATTGCTTTATTATTCTTAGATCTTTTTTTTTTTTTCTGAGGATATCTAAATAAATTATTTCACTTTACTTCCACGCAAATTCTTTGGCAGGCGTCCGGTAGCCGATCAAAACTTGTTCGTGTCAGTGGAAAGCCAAGCGAAGACAGTTTAAATTTTTGTGGGCTTGCATTTTGCGCAAGATTTAGTAGCAACATGGGTGCCAAGAATGTTAGCAGGGATGGCAGCAAGAACAAAAGGGAGCCAATTTCAGTATTTAATTAATTAATTTAATTTAATTATTTAATATTTTTGGACGGCTAGAACAGATTGTCTGCATTTACATTTTTTCCTATGGGAAACATGCGTTTCGCAATACAAAATTCCGCCTTAAGAACTCGCCTCCAAAACGGACCGAGGCACCACTGTACTTATACTGTATGTTGGTTGTTCATCTTTTAAGAACAACAATGTGAACCAGGGAGAGAGGGGACACAGCTGACAGAGGTCACACATAACACACATGCACACCCAACACACACTGGAGAGTGACCTTGGAAAGTGTTGATGAGCCTGAGTGAGATAGAAGCCCGGAAAGATTAGGACAGTGTCTGTTTTGTCTCACTGATTATTAACAGTGTACAAATAGAAAAAAAAACCAAAAAAACATTATAATAATAAAGCCAATCCAAAGGTTTGTCTTCCAAGTCCATCATGCAAGAGAACTGGTGATTGGTGAGCTCACTGGGTGTTTCCGCACAGCCTTCACAAATCGTTCAGGCACTAATCAGGCAGATTATTTTAAATACTTGGCATCAGTCGGAGAATTTTAAGCCGATTAACCTACAGGAAGCCCTGTGTTGATGTGGAATCTGGAAAAGTTCAGAATGTAGCTGTTGTTTTTCTCCTTTACGTTTCCTTAATCGTTTGTTTGTGCCTTGGAGCTAAAATAAAACCGTACAATGCTAGTTGCGCGAAGTTTTATTGTCTATTGGTTTTCTGATGTTATGCTACATAGTGCTAATCGCTACCTAAAATGTGCTAAATGCTGGGTAATGTTAGATGCTAGTGAAGTTAAATGCACTTGTTAGCTCACATATTTCTGAGTTTTAACTTGACTATGTATGTGCTGTATGACCATATTTATGTTGACGGAAAGGGGAACGATTGGTAACAGGTTTTTTATTTCAGTTTAAATTTTATTGAAACTATTGTTTTCCTTAGCTAAATTGTTCCAAGTCTGGCTGTTAGTACATTGGTGGTTTCCTTCTTTCAGGACATTTCGAAATGCTGTAGGCTGCACAGTGATGTCCAGGGTGTAACCCGCCTACTGCCCCAAGTACCCTAGTATAGGCTCCAGGCGTCCCATGACCCTGTACAGGATAAGCGTTATGAAGAGTGAGTAGAAATGTTGCACTGGCTAGGCCCTTTGGTAAGGAGATCGTTCTTATCAATTTCCTTCTTTCAACAGCTTCAAACTGATACTTCCACAACGAAAGCTATCTGGTTTTCATGTTGGTTTATTGTTTTTAATAACACATACAGTCTTCACAGCCATACCCCCTCCCACCCCTCCCACGCCCCCCCAAAAAAATGGACGTTCACAACTGTGAACTGTGTTTAAACAGTCAATCTTACAGGGAGACCATCTCTCACTATTCCACAGGGAACAGTTTCTATAGCTACTCTAATGGTTGCTTTCACTCTTGCAGTTTGGATCGCTTAGTTTGTTCAGACCTAAGCATAAAATAATACAGTAGTTTTGGTTCACTAGTACAAAGTCCTGGCTCACTTTTTTTTTATATCAGACCAAAAAAATAAACGACAAAAGGCATATGGATACTGTATGGTGGCGTCTTTATCATCTGAAAACTCTGAAGAGTTTATAAAATGTAACGTTAAACATTACAAATATAATAAGATAAATAAGACTTAAAAGGTGCCAATGCGCCTACTGCTATTATTTTGCGACTAACATTCATCCAGCCGCCATTGGCAACTGTCCTCCAAATTATAAATTAATTAATTAATTAATTAATAAATGCAAGCAGTGATCTTCTGATAGACAGTCCTGCGTCTGTCTGCCTGTTACAAGAGCACATGAGTGCACAACAGTGCAGCAACAGCAAGAACAACAACATACAACATTTCATTATTCCACTGTATTCGCAAGCACTCTTGGCATTGAACGCAGCCCCGCTGGGCCATCACGTGCACACCTGTGCTCTCATGCGCTGTCTATAGTGAATGTCCTTGGGTGCTTATTAAATTTAACTTTTAATTTGGCAGCGTTTAATTTATTAATGACGTTAGACATTTCTTTTTTTTTTTTTTAAACTGTCCAGTTTGTCCAGTACTGTCCTAAATAGTGTGTGTGGTGTAGCTAGGGGTTTTTCCTCACTCGACAGTCCAAACGCTGCCTCCTCCACATCTGATGTCACAGAACCGGGCAGGGAAAGTTCTCATGTACGGTCATCATTATCCGATAATGCTAACTAAGCAGATTTGGGTTGTTTACATATCTTCTGTCCGTGGAATTACATTTCAATCAAACCGCACCAGAGTCTGTTTGGAGGCGGACTGAGACCCACCCATTTAATCAGTCTCGGTTCACAGCATGGTTCGGATGGCAAGATTCACCCTGAGACTCAGTATTGGGTGAAGAGGCCCTCCTCCGTACCTGACCTGTGAGCCATGAGAACCATTTACCTTTGCCACACAGACACCCCAGTGCTCAGACTACAATGTAAATTTACTATTTAACTGTAAACTACAGATAATAATATTATTATTCCTTTAATCAGCTCTCCGGATTTCCTTTTACACATTTTAAAATGGCACATTACAGATGTGCATCCATATTGCCTCATACAGTATGCCTACATGACCAAATCTTCATATGTTGAACTTTCAGTTCATTTGAGTCCAAATTTGCACCTATATAAACACTGTACGATGTTAATCCAACACTGAGGATTTTGCTGCGTAGGTAATAGGGCTGTGCAAAAATATCGATACATCTAACTATCGCGATAATTTTTTTTACGATAGTGTATCGATAGTCAAACCTCAAGTATCGATTATTTTAGTTTTATAAATTGTTTATTTAATTTATAT
>JAOVVA010000012.1:0-18983 GCA_028565275.1 Leiocassis micropogon | reverse complement strand
AAATATTATATTAGAACATAAATTCATAGGTTTATTATTATCAAATATGATATTACTATTATAATGAAGCCTAGGCATGAGACAGCCGTCAAGATCATTAATAAAAACTCTTGTATAATGTTTATTTTGTAACATTTATTTTTTAGGGGTTTGTCATAAACATGCAAATAAATATTTATATATAATAATTTTCTTTTTTAAATTATAATAAACTTGGACGAAACTAATTTTATTATAAAATAACAATATAAAAGTATACATGTATTTAAAAAAAAATATATTTAAATTTTTTCATATACAACATTTTTCATATAGCTTATTTTATTTTATCGTCTCATGTAATTTGTAAACCATTAATCTATGAATTTATGTTCTAATATAATATTTGATAGCGATTATGTAGGAGGGCAATCCATGGCAGGGGGGCATTTCAGCGCATAACACGTGTTACAAAAAAAAATGAGCTGCTCTTTTTCCATTTCGTCAACCAATCGGAGGGGTTGTGATCAGTGTTTCTACGGTCAATGCGTATCGCCTTTTAAACCAACGCACGAACGCGCAATAATCCTAGACAACTCAATCCAGCTATACTAATCAACAACAGGTGTGCTCGAAGAACCAACTTAGCCGGATCGTAATTAGCGCGATGATCTCATCTTAGATGCGTCAGTTCATCTCGGATGCGTCAAGCGACGTACGAAGAACGGACCCCAGGAAGAGACTATTCACATCCGGATATACATCAGCCATAACATTATAACCACCTGCCTAGTATTGAGTAGGTCCCACTTTTTTGCAACCATAATCCAGGTCACCTTCTTCCATTGCTCTGTGGTCCAGTTCTGATGCTCATGTGCATATTGTAGGTGCTTTTAGCAGTGTACACAGCCTGGGCCCATACACAACAAACTGCGATGTGTTGTGTGCTCCAACACATTTCTATCACAACAACTAATAACTTTTTCAGCAATCTGAGTTACAGTAGCTTTTCTATTCACACAGCAGCCTCCATGCTCCATGAGGAGCCATGTGCATCAATGAGCCTTGAGCCCACTAACCTGTTAATGTTTCACCAGTTTTCCTTCTTTGGATCACTTTTGGTAGACCCTGACCACTGGAGACAGGAAACATCCCATAAGAGCTGCAGTTTTTGGCGTCTAGCCATCACAATTTGGCCTTTGTCAAAGTTGCTCAAATTTTCATTTTTTTTTCTGTGCCCAATACATCCCATTCATTTACAGGCACCATTTTAATGAGATAATCAATGTTATTCACATCACCTGTCAGTGGTCATAATGTTATGGCTGATGTATAGTTGAATACGTGTCATCCTTGGATGACCAGTCACAATTTTTAAACACAATTTCACGACTTGTAGTCGTGTAATATTTAATTCTTCTATACGCCTGTGTGCTGAATTATTAAACCTTAAAGAGGAATTAAGATTTTGCATAATCATGTAATCACACTCCAATACATCCCTACTGGTTTTGTATGCAAATTGAAAAAGCATAACCAGTAAAACCAAACAATGAAAAGGATCAGTCTTTCCAGTCATATTTCTTTTTTACGTACCTGATGGGTCCTGAAGCATAAATCTCAGCTTTCATCTTCTCCAGGCCACTGACGGAGCCATAGTCTCCAACCTTCCAGAGAGTGTAATTCTTCACAACATTGCACTGACCAAATGTAGTGCATGTACCACACTGGTTAAATGGCTTGCATTCTGAAAGCATGCACACACAAGAGAGATCATATTTCACTTTCAGTGGAATTAGACAAAATGTTAAGTGAATACTGGTTTGGTATGTGAATTTTAAACACTCATTGGACGAGAGGTCTGCACCCACCCTGAAATTTGTTAACTAATTTTGTACACAGCCTGGCCAAAAAGTGTCACACGCTATATTTTCGTTGAACTCCCACTAGCCTTGATTATGGTGGGCAACATGGTAGCAAATTCATGTGTAAAAAATTATTCCTTATGCTCCCAAAACAACTTCACAATTTCATGGAATATGCTCATGCCATCAGGAAAGAGAAAGATATCCACTCATAGGATACCCTGGTCATTTAGGCAAAAGTGACCCATTCTTTTATTATTTCTTCTTACTTGGAGAAAAAAAGTGGCCAAGAGAAACAACCCCAGGTCATAACACCGTCCATCCATAGTGTGCACTATGCATGATGGGAACATTGCTTCATACCCTTCTTACCCTGACACAACCATCAATCTAAAATAGGGTCAATCTAATCAGACCACATGTCCTTTACATTACTCCAAAGCTTTAATATAATATAATAATATAATCAATCTCTGGATAATAGGCAAACACTTTTTCTGCACCACTCAGGAACCCCACATACTTACTGTTCATGAATAGCCTCATATCTTAAACAAGTGTATGAATGATATTAGACTTTTTTTTTAATTAATTGTGTATGTTTCTATTTAATTTCTTACGTTGGTCTTTGGCCTGGTAGTTGTTGCACGTTTCATCCGGAATGCCTTGGCGGTTGGCATATTCCCACACACCTGAGTGATCGCCCCCATGACAGGTCCCAGCATTCCCACAATCAATTACATTCTGGACTGAGAGGTATGCAGATGGCCACACTCCCTTCCTCTTGATATTAATGCGATCTGTATTAAATAACAAAAGACAAGCTTTTTATAGAATCAACAATATGAGAAGAAAAACCTTAATTAACTGAACATCTACCCCAAACATCCACCAATTCTTTTAATTCTTATCTCACATGATCATCATGAGTCACATGATGGTCACATGATCAATTCTACTTTCTTTCTCACTTCCTTGTTTTTTTTCTGAGGAAGTGTGGTTTTGCCAGTTCATGTGCAAGTCATGTGTTGAATGACTTAACTTATGACAGTTAAAAAAAAAAAAAAGATCCCATCCCCCATTATGAACCTGCAGTCATGAGATGGTAAAATATTACTAAAACCCATTTTACTTTAACACTCCTTGTAACAAACACCCTTGAAAGTTCTGCATGAAACATTTCCCCCCTTCTTAAATCATGCGAGTGTACTGTACCTGCAAGTGCGCTGGTGGATCCATGAGCCCAGCAGGACCCACAGTACTGGGGGATGTGCTGATTGCGAGTAGTACTGACAAAGTTGGTGCCATTGACATTTCTCCAGTCCCATGCTTTGGGCAGCTCCACAACCCTCACGTGATCATGAAGCCGCGGAACAGTCCTGAGAAAACAGATCCATTTCAAACGGGCACAAACGCAACCTCACTGGATTGTTTGCTTTCAGCGACGAAAGAAATAAAGTATCAAAATCTTGATACAATGATAAATGTGTCAACTTGTGTAAACAAAATCCACAGTCTATGATTCAGCTAAGGAAGTAAATGAAGGAAGTAAAGCAGGGTGCGTTGTAAAACAAATAAACAAAAGGGGGGAAAAATTGGGTTCATCTAGATTGAGAACTGCATGAGACACAGCACATGATCCACCCACTACACTATTCTGAAATATGAGCCACTATACCTGACATTTTATCTTCCTAATATCTGTCGAGGTTTCATTCGAATATTATACAGCATCAGATACTTTACAGATTTGCTTCAGGCGTGTTTTGTGTCCTTTCTTTCCTTACCATTCAGAGGAATACTACAATAAATTAGTACATCATTTACAGACAATTAAAGAGCTTCCATGCTACTATTATCTTTAACAAGCTCTTCCTCGAAGGCTCTGAAGTTGATGATGTTTAGCACGCAGCTAAATGAATGTTGCTCACACAAAAGGTGCTAACAATCATTTTCCTGTGAAACTCACTACACGAACAACCACAAACCCATTCACTATCAAACGGAGGTCAGAGCAACACTTTTAAAACAGGCTTTGCACTAAAATTAACGCCTCAAACCCGGCGTCTTTCTAAACTAACAATGAAATGAAGTAAAAAAAAAAAAAAAAAGTTAATTCAAAGGGTTATACGGTCTTACTTCACTCCCAGTTGACTTCTTCTCGGTAAAGGTTTAAAACACGGTTGGTCTTCGTTAAAATAGCGTCCGGCAAAAACACCAGACAGTGTCAACAGGTAGGAAAGAAACAACCACAGCATGATGATGTCCGTTGGGCAGCAACATGAACAGCACATGATCAGACCTGAGCTTTATATAGCAGTAGGTAGGGGCTTGGCACATGGAATGGGGCGTTGCGGTGATGATAGTTCCCCTTTACATTTATTTAGTTGATCTCTCAAATCGCATCCATGTGTAGCAGACGCTTCGTGATTAAACTCAATCACTTCATTTAAATGATTGGTTTTACATCAAGAGTTGCGCAAAAGATTACACCTTTTGTGGCTCCGTATAATACTCATAAATACCTGTGTCTTAATGTTGGATTACCAACAGCGCCCTCTACCGCGTTTGTAAATTACTGAATTGGGGGGGGGGGGGGTGATATTTTTCTGTTCAGATGGACATGGTGTTCATGAGGAAATTGTAGTATATACTTCTTATTGAAAACTACACAGCACAATATGCACTGGATTTCAGTTTATTTTTGTTACTTTTTGTATTTATCCTGAGTTGTTTAAGCATTTTCTTCTACTGTCTGTTGGGCTCTGTATTACTGTCACATGAGACATATGCTCTGTTCATTTTTTGGGGCTGTAAGGCAACTGGTTTACACAAAGACAACACTGACCACTTGCTGCTCAGACATGCATTGCTTAAAAGAGATTGGATATCTTGATGACAGAAAATACTGACTGCACATTGTCCAACAGGTGCCTTAAAAATACATTAGGCCTCCCCAAATAGAACGATCGTTGATAATTTATTTGTACGTTTTGTACAAGACATTTTTATTGATTTGTGAATTTTTTTTATTTGGTTATTAGTTAATGGGTTAATGCACATCCACACAACCAGTACCAATGTACAACATTTCACTGTATTCTATATTTGTTGTAGACCACTTCAAAGAGATCCTTCAGAACAGAATGAAGCATCGGGCAGAAGGTGAACTAAAGCAATACAGTGGTTCTCACACATGGACTGGATCCAGTTATACTTTATAAACTTTACTAGTAGTGTAATGTCCACGCCGCCACCACCCTGGCATGCCACACTGACACAAAACATAATCAAATTTACCCTAAATCACATATATAAATTGAATAATGTTAATGTGATGTATGTGAATAATGGTAATGAGAGCAGTACAAACTGAATAGTGATTACATTTTAGATTTGTTTAATTGTGGGTAATTTGTTCTAGTTGCTTTTGCCTAGAAGTGCCACAGTGGCTAATAGGCTGGTAGTGATCATAAAAGCCTAAGTATCTCTTCTATTTATATCTTGTTAGACCATAAAAAAATCTTGGTATAACAAACGTTTCACATAAAAATGTGAGACATTTATTACACATATTTTTCTGGGCATCAATGCACTTCCATAGTAATATGCAATAACAAAAATAAATTAATAAAAAAAACAGTGTGGCACTTCTGGTGTTTACTATGAAATGTAATCCTGCAGATGCCCCTGTCCCCAAGCCTCTTTTGGCAATAAGGGAGGATACTTCTGGCTTTCACCCCTAATAAAGATTCTCAGTCATCCCAGTCATGGTTATCCCGAACACTTGCTTTCAATTACTGAAGATGTTGCACCTCTCATCATCACAGTGGCAGGAATATATACCCTGTGGAGATGTTAAGTCATTGACTAATGGTGATCTGTGGGTTGGTTAACTTGTGTGTCATAAGGGTCACATGAGTGACGGTATGAATGACTCTAACGGCAAATAAAACAATCAACAGAGCAGACTTGTCCTAAATCAGTGTTTGTAGATTATTTCTGTGGTCTTTTGATAATTTGTAAACCAAAATCATCTCTCATTTACTCCCATCCTGTCAGGCCTGTCAGAAGGGTCATTTTTAATGCAACTTTGTGCAAGAAATGTGGTCAGAAAAAAATTATTAATCATCACTTAAAACACTGAGATTGCATTAAAATGGGCACAGTTGCTATAAGAAACCACTTATTAGTAAGGCTAATTAGAAAAAGGACACATGGTCTGAAGAGTCCTGACTATTCCAGAGAAATGGGTGTATAAGGGTAAGAAGACTACGCATGGAGCAAGGCGACCATCGTGCACAGTGCCCACTGTACATCCATCAGGAGGTGGTGTTCTAACTTTGCTAAACCTAGACCTAAAGCACCGACAACTGAAGCAAAACCAGTCAGATGGCTACCTCAATGTACTGAATGACCATGCTATCACATTGGTGTTTTTTTTCTTCCCTGATGGCACAGACATGTTCCAGGATAAACACGCCAAAATTCATCTAGATCAAAATGTGAAACAGTGGTTCTGGGGGCATGCACACATGAATTGAGTTCGTACTTTAACCCCTGTGAAAGTCTTTGGGACATGTGGGAGAAGACTTTAGAGTGTTTCAAGTCTCACATCACAAGATCTTAAGGAAACGTTGGATAGAAATAAATGTGATACTGCATTAGGTTGTCAAAAATTGCTTAGCACATTAAGTATATTTTTTCTTTGCATTGTGAAAAATAATGTACACATACATCCTTGTAACATCTTATAAATTTATTTTGACACCTTTATTTTATTAAATACAACACTATTACTTGTGTTCTTTAATGAAATAAGGTGAGTAAAAATAGTAAGTTTGGGATGGTCAGTGCTTGATGGTCACACAATGAGGGATGTGTGTATTGATGTATTTAATGTAATGCTGCTGCTTTTTGAGTGGTTTCAGAATAAAGAAACTAGAGCAGTTTGAGCTGATCTTCAGACTAATCTTCTCTTTTTGCTGTCTCTCTCCATCTGATCTCCTAAAGAAGAATTTGCAGCAGTGGTGCCCAGTGGAGACACCATTTTGAGAAGCGGGTCTTCAGATGCCTGGCCAAACAGAGCCAAAAGCAGGGCTACTCCAAAACCAGTAGCACGTTCACCCTGAAATACAGAAGTAAACTATTTGTTAGAGACTTACACAGCAATGTTATTAAACCTTAAACTACTTAATTACCATACACTAAAGTTGCGCACACACACACACACACACACTGTGTATATATATATATATATAGCTCTGAAAAAAAATAAGAGAACATTGCAAAATCATCAGTTTCTTTTCATGTATTGGTGAGATGAACAGTTTTATAATTTTTTGTGAACTGCTGACAATATTTCTCCTTCATTCAAAGTATAACTATTATTTAGTGTATATTTAAAGAAAATGACATTACAACAACATAACCCAAGATCATGCAATATTTACAGAGCTTTAATAACCCAAATAAAACAAAATGCACGATAATTTGTAAACAAATTGTGTTAATGCTTATGACATCAAACCACAATCTTCTGATCATGGTTTATTAGCCATCACAGACATTGGCTTACACCTTGTTAATGATCTGATTTATCGAAATAAACTTAGATGGGCTGCCAAGTAGTATAATGGAAAAAATTTGCCCTATTGTTAGATGATTGGACTTTCAAATCCAGATGATGCCACAGATGATACCTTGGCTACAAAACTATCTGCACTCTCAGGGAGTATCTCATGATGCATGCTAAAGAGAGCTGCTTGGGTTCAAGCTATGCTGTAATGTAGCATGAAAATTTTGTGGCTGGCTTCACAAATCTCTAATAAAGCATATGCTAAACTTCACCCTCTCAATCCTCTTGGCACATCTCAACTGAGAGTAGAGTGCTAGCTAGTGGGCGGGAAAAAACAATCTGGGAAAAAAAACATTTAAATAAAATAAGACGTTATTGAAATAGTTTAAAGTATCGTTAAAAACATTTACTCACAGAGTGCACAGGTGAGGCGATATCCACATGTACCCACACACCAGGCCAGTCAAAACCCAAGTGAGAACCAATAAAGAGGCCAGCACAGGAGCTCTGAGCATTCTCACGGTCCTGCAAGAAATAAAATGCATTTCACATACTGCTTTACATGTACTTTACATGGTCATCCCCCGTCAAAAAAGGGGCAATGCACCAATACTTCATTGGATCGACTTTAGCTTTGACTACAGCGTAAACATACCATGGCACTGTTTCAGCAACCTTATGCAACATCGAAAGAGTATAAAAATCTTGGTATTGTTGTCTTGGAATAAAAGCCAACTTAAACCTGAATGTACTGAATGACCAGGGTATCACATCGATGGATTTTATTTCTTCCCCGATGTCAGTGGCATACTCCAGGACAAGCATGTCAAGATTGATTAAGGTCAAATTGTGAAAGACTAGTTGTGGGAGCATGAGAAATCATTTCCCACATGAATGATTGTCATGATTTTAACCCGAGTAAAAGTCTTCAGGATAAGCTGGTGAATACTATACAGTGTGGTCTGACTCTCCTGTCATAAATATAAAATCTCAGCCAAAAATGAATACAAGCTTGGACTGAAATAATTTTTCTGATGTTGCATAAGGTTGTTGAAACAACGTCAGGTCCAAGGTACACCATATTCAAAGCTAAAGGCAAACACTGAAATATTAGTGTGCTGCATGCTATTAGTGTGTTCAGCATGCTGAAAAAGAAATGACATAAAGCACATTATCATAAATAGCTAAATTGATCTCAAAGTGCAGACTTTCAGCTGTGATTCAGGGTATTTGCATTTGGATTGGGTTAACAGTAGATGGACACACATTATGCATGGGGAATGCACAAGTAAAAACTGGGTTAGATGAGGCATTTCAACCAGTGAACAAAAACAACAGAACAATAAAACAAAAACATGAATGCAAACAAACAGAAAAATATAATGAATTGAATACCATTACAAAGAAAAAGTTACATGAGAATTTCACACAGAAGTGATTTATGCTTCAAAACCCACTGGCTGGCACGTTACCATGAAAATTGACAATGAGTCTTGGGTTACGATGCCAAGCGTCACGTGATCACAACTGAGCCAATGGTTTTTCTTCTCTCTTGCGCTGCAGAATTGTGGGTAATCGTCTCCCCTGTTCGGTCTTTTGCGCGTCTCTCACCAATATAATCAACATCCGTGGACGCTGTATTGTTTACTATAACACTGTGACCACATGTGTGTGTAAAACATATTTTATTTTGTGTTTGTATGCGTGTGTGTACCGCACGCGTGTACTGTTTATTATAACACACGTGTGCGTGTGTAAAGCAAAAGCAAGTCTCATTAGAGAGGTTAAAGATCCATTTTCTCCCTCTCTGTATCAGCCTGCCGTTGAGTGTGCATGCGCGTCATTGGACACATGCCCCTTTACACACCCCTCCTCCTCTTGCCTTCACACACACACACACACACACACACACACACACACACACTCCTCCTCTCGCCTTCACACACACACACACACACACGCTGCTCTACACAGAAACACTGCTCTGTCGCGATTCTTTTCAAAGGTAAAGTGCAGGTTAATGTGTTTAATTTTTACTTTAGATTTTGTATTAATTATTTTTATGTATTTATTTTTTTGAGCTGTGGAACAAATAATTTGAGTTTCCATTATTTCTTGTGGGAAAATTTGCTTTGATTTACAATTGTTTTGAAATACAAGCCCGCTTCCGGAATGAATTCGTTATCCAAGGTTCCACTGTACTGTGAAAAACAGCTAACATACCAAGAATGATATCAATAATGACACAATAACCAACAAGTTAAAAATGATGCACTTTCACATCCTATTTATCCTACCGCTACAGAGTTTTTCATGTCTGCAACTGCAGAGGTGAATTCACTGAAGTGGAGCTCAGGGCAGTAGACAAGAGGATGTGTGAGATCACCACTGCTGCGGCCTGCTTTCACACACGCCATCTCCCACTGCTCACTGTTGGTCATGATAGCAGCATGGTATTTTCCAGTGGAGATTCCCTAAAGCAATCCACAAACACTGGCATTAAAGGGACTCTTCAGAATTCTTTTCTACTGTTCTACACACTTAAATTAAACATATTCAATTATTTCTAAATATTTCTATTCTAAACAGTAATATTTGCCTGTTTATTGCCTATCAGGAAATAGTAAAAAAAAATTGCTAAATTGTACAATTTCATTTTTTTGCCTAGGAATCAGGAGCTTTTCTGAAAAAGTATACAGTGCATGAAAGATGCAATGTTATACCTGATGCTAAAAGAGGCTCATAACCAGCCTCTCAGAAACATGCCTTGTAAAGCTGTATGAAAATGCTGATGTACTTGCTTAATATTTTACTTCTGCAAGCATTTTTCTACAACATGTGATTTTCCTGGTTTACTCATAAACCTGTGATCAGCTTCGCAATAAAAAATGCCATCAACTTTGACATGGCCATTACTATGTGCTGACCTGTTGTAGAGGTATTTTAAGAACTATTTTTTTTAAATAGTTTAAAACTGGACAAGCTTCTTCTATCCACCTTTGACATGACTTCCATTTCAAAATAGTCAATCGCCAGTCTACAGGCTGAAAATGAAAACTGAGATATTTATACATACCTGACCTCCAGTCAGTGTTGCCATATCCAGGATAATGTCTGCAGAGAGATCCTTGCTGGCATATACAACCCCATCAGACAGCACTAACCTTCCTTCTGCATCGGTGTTATTTATTTCCACTGTCCTAGAGATGGAAAACGTACAGAAAATATATTTAATTTCCACAGATCTTAGGCCAGAACCAAAACCGAGCATTATGCCTAGATAATTGCTTTATTGCATTATACTGTAAACTTAGGTTTGTGGTTTTAAATGTTCTTATGATAACCCATAAATATACTATATAACTCAAAGTATGTAGAAATCATTACACCCCAGATGTGGCAAGTAACAAAGTACAGCTACTGCATTCATGTACTTAAGAGGTATTGCGTGGGTGTATCTGTACCATACTTTCCAATTAAATATTTTTTACTTCTAAAATTTACTACTCCCTACATTTTAAATAGAGACTAGTCCCTTTTTAGCAATAACACACTGAATTTTTAATCGAAACATAAGCGTTTATGCCATCACTCACACCATAACATGACTGAGTTTACTCCCTTGTGGTAAAGACAGAAACAAAACTATTCGACCAGTCCAACCAGTCCAAGTTTACAGTAATGACTGGCATGTCATTATGAAAGCACAGATTGGTTAGCGCACCAAGATGATTTATGGTTACTTTGGCAATGGATCCCACCTGAGATGAATAGGAATGCTGACTGCACACCAGGCCTTCGTGCACGACATATGTGCCCTATCTAACTAATGCTCTTATGGCTAAGTGGGTGCAAATTTGGTGCAAATGTTCCATAAATACATTACAACACCTACTGAAAAGTCTCCTCGGAAGAGTGGATGATGTTATAACAGAAAATAGGGGATAAGCAGATATCAGGGTGATGGACAGGTGTTCACATACTTTTGACAACATAGCATATGTAGGTATGCTATAGCTGTTTCTTTGAAGTGAGTGGAATAAACCCATCTGTGCTCTTCATCAGCATGAAGCACTTTGAGATCACTTACTTTCCAGAGTACAGTGTGTGGATATCATCTGGCCGGGTGGCTGTAGGCCCCACTGCATTCTCAGCCAGGCAGAACACTGCATGCAGGTTATCCTTAAACCCCTGAAACAAACAGAAAAGAAACAGAACAAAAACTGTAACACTTAATTTTTAAGAACAATCACTCTTCAAAGTATGGATGGGGTGAGAATAACTTAAATCATCTTATGTGCACACATGACAATATATTCCAATAAAGTCAGTAAATACAATGTTAGACAGCCCTCTTTCACTTGCTTCATACAAATTACAATATGGGTCCATCCTCCTAGCAGCTTGTGACTTATGTTCCCTTATGTTCCATGATGGAAGTTGTCAATAACCCCATCATCATCTTCCCAACCCTAGTATTTTTATACACCTAGTACACCTTTGCTCATACAACACTATGGAGCTTTATGGTATTCATTATCTCTTTGCTTGGTTTCCTCTCATTAGCAATGCTATCCCATTTTTGTGCTATGCTCATAAAAATTATTTATGCATAAATTTGTATTCTGCTTGATAACTGAGGCCTAATGTTAGCAACATTACTTCAAGCACTGTAATAATTACTCAAATCTAGAGAAGTAGCAGGGGCGATTAACACCTTATTCTCAAGGGAACAAAATAAATAAGTGGCACATTTTTGGTCCAAATGTGGTTTACAGAAACCAAATCTGTTCTGTCTATGTGTCACCTTCCAGACACCACAACTTGATTTCACCCACAAAGATTCTACCAAACTCACACAAGCACGTCTAGCTTGATACCCGAGTGCCCAATCCACTTTGTTGGCTAGCCCCATTACAGAGCCCCCCTGTCATTAAATACTCTTATAGTGCATGCTGCTAAAAGTGCAGGGGCTGAAAATTGGACATTCTGTAGACGAAAACATTTTTCATTAAGCAGTGACTGAACCACCCCAAGATATTCATGCTTAAGGACCTTGTTAATATCAGACGCAAGAGTTGTTACTCTGACTCAGGAAGTTTACCATCTATTGGACAGAGGTGCAACAAAGTGTAACACACAATGGGATATTCTCAATCCATTAAATTTTTCAGAAAAAGAAATGAAATGTTTTTTTATTTTTTAGATTCAAGCAGACTGATTTTGATCCTAAAGACCCTCCATTTCCCTTAGCTACGGTTTTCAGATGCAGTCAAAGCCAGACAACCCACTGGTGGTTCACATTGATGAAATTTCAGCATGGTTCATTTAAACAGGCAAACAGGCAAAGCGCATGTGGCTTTGGGAGCCACTTGGCTCAAACTTGCAGAGTACTTCTTTTAGCTGGTCCAGATCAAGGTTGGATCATGTTCTATCATGAAAAACAAACTGTTCCAAACTGGGACAAACTGTTCCTTTGATTGGGACCAGTCCAAGATCACATCTAGAAAGGGTCTTAGCTGCCAATATTATTAAGAAGTATAGAGTTTCAGGGACTGTAGCCAACCTCCCTGGACGTGGCAGCAAGAGGAAAATTGATGTCAAATTGAACAGAAGAATATTACAAATGGTAACCAAAGAGCCAAGGACAACTTCCAAAGAAATTCAAGGTGTCAGATCGCACCATTTGTCGCTGTTTGAGCAAATGAGGACTAAATAGTTATTGACCCAGAAGGACTCCACTGGCAAGGCAAATCATAAAGATGCGAGACTGGAATTTGGCAAAAAGCATACTGACAAGTATGTATGTAATTATTACTACTTTTGTCAGTTCAAGTTATTTCAGTGACTATTGTAGATTTTCCATTCTTTAAGGGAAGGGTACCAACAATTTCATTTGAATGTGGCGGATTGTTCACCTGCTTAATAGTGGCTTTAAAAGCACCCAAAATAGCAGCTGCTCCACCACAATCTCTTTTCATGCCAGGCATTGTGCTCTGTGAAGAGAAGAAAATATGTGATTAAATTGCAAAACAGTACAAACATTACTTGAAAAAAGGGACGAAAATTAATAGAATGCATTTCACTGTTTCATATTCTATCCTTTAACAGGCATACAAAGAAAGATGATAAACATGATCTGTAGTCAGGTACATAAATGTTTGGATACTTGATGTGATGGTAAGTGATGGCAAAGTGATGTTGAAGTATGTATCCCTCCAAATCATTTGATGGCACATGAAAGTACAGTATTTTTATTTGTGGACCCCTTTTTTGGAGACCAAATTTAATTTGAAAATTAACTGTTCAGCCACTTCATGTCCAGACGGGTTATTTTCTCATTACTCAATCCATGGAACGCCACAATAAGAAAGAATGCTTTGAGACAGACGAACAGATTAAGAATACCTTCCAGGAGATAGGAATATCTATATTAAAATTAAACAATAGTCTAAATAAATACGGAGGGTTGTACAATGTTAACCAGTGGTAATTCCCAGAGGTTAGGCCAGAGACAAATGTGGGAAAAACGGAAAGGGAGACAAAGATCAGTCAGGATGGTGAAAAAGAGAAGGAGGAATCTAAAGCATACCACTGGTCCTTATGAGCTCTTCTTTTAAATACCCAAAGGAAACTACCCCTTAAAACTCTAGCATTGTGCAATATACAGTAACATTCTTTTTTCCAGCACAACATGTCAAGTATATCTAAGCCCATATCTATTTATTTTTATATATATATTAAAATATAGTAATTAAAAAATGTCTAAAAATGCTCTGTCTTTTAAGGACTACAGTATATGCTCTGACTAAAAGTGTCATCTTTGTACACCAAAGAGTTTTTAGCTCCTAATTTTCTAATTCATCTTACTCTTCACATATGATTAGATGAGAGGAGGGTTTGTAGGTTGGATATCTGAAACATGAAATTAATAGAAATAGCATATGTATTTGTTGGTTGTTGTATGTAGTAAAGCACTTTTGTGCAGACAGATAATGCCGGCCTGTTCCACTGGCTACCACCACAAGTATAATACCTTATATTTCAGGCAGTCTCTTATATGTTCCATGAGTGGCAGAACTAATGAGGGAGATGTTTTTTTTTTTGGCCACCAACGCATCTTCACTGTTTCCAACACTGTCACATCTGCGTCTCTGGGCATCATGATTTCTACTTGTCTTTTCCCAGAGTCAAGACTGACAGACAGCTTTCCACATGATCAATATGTAGGGATTTCTTGACAGATGTAATTGGATGATCTCCAGATATAATCAACAAAAGTCTGGTTTGCAAAAGTTGTTTGGAACAATATCTGTTGTTATACAAGACATTATATCAGTCAATATCAGCACGGCCTCCTTCAGTGTGTTAGTTGTGTGGTCAGAATGCAATGCAGGGCATTTCCCAGGAAATCTGTGATAGACTGCACTGTTACAGCCATGCTCATGCTTACAGTAGTGCTGGACCAGAGTGCAGTCCATTTGGCGTGAACAGTGCATGGATTGAAGAACACACATAAGTCATCTTGGGAATTACACATAAGGAAAGTCCCTGAGTAGCGGAATTAACCAGGTTATGCACAAGATTTCTGAACTCTTTCACAACTCAATATAGTCTCAACTAAATATATTTGTGTAGCAGGTTGTCATTCTAATCACACAGGACTCCACCCATTTTAAGCAGTTAATCTTGGCTTTTAATAGACCATCAGGGCTGGAATAAAACCATACTTTGTCTGAATTGAAAACCTCATACATTTGTATTCTGCATAAGCCTTTGCTACAAAGAACACTTCTATCAATTTAAAAGGTGAATATTAACAATTTAAAAGGTATTTAAACTGTATTTTGAGTCATTTTAAATATCACAAATATTTCCCTTTTGAAAATGTATTTTTGACCTAATGACCTAATACAGTTGTGCAACATTTAATATGAAAATGGTATTACTTATTATTTCATTGCAGTGTTTTGCAGGTTAAAGTAATACGTACTTTGCTCTTAATGCTCAAGCCACCCGTGTCGTATACAATGCCCTTGCCGATCCATGCAATGGTCTGAGTGGCACCTATGGGGGTGTGACTAAGCACAGCCAGAGCAGGTGGGTGCACAGCTGCTTTACCCACACCATAAATTCCTGAAATAAGAATACAAAAAATGATTGGACTATAAAGTATTAAGCAAAATAGCAGAAATCTTAAGATGGCATCTAACAGACTTATTTATATTCTCAAGTCACTTTAAAAGTGGCTCATTTAATCTTGTTCAGGCTAATGTTTAAACCAGATTGTAAGGCACAAAGGTTACTGTGTTTAAAAGGCCTTTCTGTAGCAGACACAGCATTTTACAATTTACCTCCAAAACCTTTTTGTTTTAATTCTTGGCCTCGAATTATAGTTGGTGTAATGTTCAGTTCATTTCCCACTGCTTTGATCTCCTGTACACAACGTAAAAAGCACATCTTTAATTAAGCTATGTGAATTTATTTTACTAAAATATCTCTACACTAACAAATTAACAAAAATGTCTTGCCTCCAGAAAATGGTCAGTATTCATCAAATTGCAAGGAGTGTCCACAATTCGTGCTGCCAGACGAACACCTTCAGCTGCGTTACTAAGAGACTATATTCGAACAATTGTTAAAATTTATATTATGATAAAATTGAAAGCAAAGGATTTTGGTAGTGTGTCAGACAAAGTGTGTAGTAGGTCCAGCTATGTATAGCATATTTAAGTATATAAATTCAACAGGTTAGTGCATTGTTGAACAAGGTAAAAGGAATTACCTCCAAAATAGAAGAATCCAACTGGGTATTGTCTTGGCCAATAACGACAAACTCCACGGTGACACGCTTCTTTTCTGTTGTGCTCGAGGTAGAACGGCGAGTAAAGAGAGGGAAAGCACGGGCAATGGCACATGCTGATGCAAAAACATCAGATTGTTCACACAGCATCTGATCAAGAATAAAAAGAAAAAAAAATATGTAAATGTCAATGTACATCTCTGATATGCAACAAAGATACTATCCATTTAATTACCATTTCATTTGTTCCATCTGCCCAAATTAAATAGTATAAATAAAAAGGTGAGATGTGTTGCGTCTGCTACAGACAAATTTGTTTCTGCACTACTGTGAAGATTGGAAGATATTAACTGTCTTTCCTGGACTAGGAGGAGCTTCCTCACGGTTTTGAAAGTCATTTCAAAATGGTGAATTAGTAGATGAAAATTGTGGCCACGTTTGGTCAACTATTCTTTTTTGCTGCGTTCCTGATGTAGAAAAGCAGGCTTTTGTTTGATTGATTTAACTGATAATGGTAGGCATGTCATGGAAAGTATGATCATGCTTATGATGTTTAAAAAGGGGAAAATATTAAGTTTCCACTTTTTCTTTCAGACAATAAGACCTTTTGACTAAGATCACACTTGGCCAACAGGAAAAAACATTCAGTCACAAGATCTATATATATTTGATCACTTAAAGAATGGATGTTTAAACAAAATGTGCCAAATTGCTCAACACATCTAGATCAAAACCATTCCTGAAAATATGTTATTATAAGCTAAACTTTGATCTACAGATCATCATTTTCAACATTTGATCTCAAATTCAAAAGTCTTCGTACATACACACAAATCCGTGCCACCAAAGCAGCTCTGCCCCATCAAACTGCCTTCACAAGACCTCTAGCAGCAGGCCATTTAGAGGTCTTGTGAAGGCAGTTTGATGGGACAAAGCTGCTTTGGTGCCATGGATTTGTGTGCAGCATTAAGTTGCTTAATAAATCTGTGTTACTGTTTACCAGGATATGCCACAAATGCTTGATTAGACTAAGATCTAAGACTAAGGTACTAGAATCTGTCAAGTCAACAGCCTGAAGTCATAATCATCTTTCTCAAATAATTTCTAAGCAATTTCTGAATGTGGTAGGATGCACTATACTTGTGAAAGAGGACACTGCCATTTGGGACTACAGTTGTCATGAAGGGATGTGCTTGGTCCACAACAATGTTTAGGTAGTACGTCAGTGGTTCTCAACCCTGGTCCTAATTGACCATCTGCCCAGTGTTTTCTCTGCTTGCAGCATCTCTGATTTAACTAATCAGCTTATTAACAGCCTTTTCTAAATTGTAGTGGGCGATCAACATTAAATGCCAGAGCCCGTGACATGCCGTGACATGAAATACCCACGGCAAAGCGGAAACACCCCACAAGACCTGCTATTTTGTAGGTGGACTGGTCCGGTTGTCTAGCCATCACAATTTGGCCCTTGACACTCAAAGCTTTACGCTTCCTGCTTCCAACTCAAACATTTTGAGACCTTCATTTGCTGCCTAACATATCCTACCCCTTGGCAAGTGCAACTGTAACAAGATAATTAATGTTATTTTTTCACCTGTCACCGATTTTGATTTCATGGCCGGTTAGTTCTTATACATAGTCCTAGTCATCCGTTTTACAAGATTATGAGTCTAAATGACATTGTAACTGTTTGCCACAGACATGAAGTGAAACTCACCAGGATGCATCGATTGTTGCCAGCAGGCAGGCAAGTGCGAACCAACCGAGTAAGAAAATGGGCAGAAGATGGACTGTTGTGACGGCTTACACGAGACGGCAGTGCTGCCACGCACGCATAACTCAGATATAGTGAGCAACTGTCTGTAGGATTGGGATTGAGGCTGCTCAAAGCTGAGTGCCATGTCTGAAAACAAAGCATAAAATGTTATACATGCAGACATACATCGTCCTGAAAAAAGAATACATTAATTAAGAAATTCACAGTATGAAAATCAGAAATTATTACTTGAGGACTGGTTTTATGAGCACTCAAATGGGTAAATGATCTTTTTCCATTGCTCCAAAGTCTAATCTTTATGATCCCTAGCAAACTGAACCTCTTTTTCCATTAAGCCTCATAAACAAGTTGCTTCTTATGGCACATATCGAGTTACTAATACTAATGAGGTCTTTAGTTATGAGAAAATTCTGTCTGCTTGTACAAGCTTTAACAAGCACACCATAAAGAAGCAACCCTTAGTGATGTCAATCCAGGTTTTCTGCACTTATTGCAAGCAAAAGATATGCAAACATATATTAAGTATTTCTTTAATTACCCTAGGAACAATCTGCTCCAATACTTTTGCCTTTTCCAACACTTTATGCTTTGCCTTGTTTTCAGTTGTTAAACATGTCTCAACATGTTTAGTGAAACAAAAGCTGAACTTCTGACCTATAAACTGATAGTATCATATAGTACCTATAGTATCATATAGTACCTATAGTATCATATTCATCCTTTCAACTTGACCCCAAATGTATAACAAAATAAAAAAAATTGGCTTAGCTGTTCCAATATGTTCAGATTGGATTGTAATAATCAGATAAAGCTGTCATTACCAATAAGAATCCCACTTAATTTTGAATACATTAATACCTTAGTTTGCTATGTAAGAGAAATAGTACAGCACAATTTTTCTAAAATGTACAGTTGTGTTCAAAATTATTCAACCCCCACTGAAATTGAGTGTTTTGGCCAGTTTGACATTGATTTTGATCA
>JAOVVA010000010.1:21207437-21220188 GCA_028565275.1 Leiocassis micropogon | reverse complement strand
ATCCACACACGGGAAGCAGGGGCGTGGGGGTAGGGGGGTGGGGGTCGACTATAAAAAACTGAAGTAAATATACTGAAGTAAATTATACTATATACTGAAGTAAATTTAAAGGTGATTACTTTTTTAACTTTTCCTCTAGTGTACATGTAAATGAAGAACTTTTACTTGAGTAATATTTGCCCTAGAGAATCTCTACATTTACTCAAGTACAGGATTTGTGCACTTTGCCCACCTCTGGTCATGAGATATGTTAATGTTCGTGTGCGCGTGTGTGTGTGTGTGTGTGTGTGTGTGTGTGTGTGTGTGTGTTTGTGTGTGTGTGTGTATTCATGGGTAAGAGAAGAGTGTTTACTTTAGGTCTCACACCACATTTGGACTTACATCATGGACAGATGTTTCAATGCACTTGACGTTGGTCTGAAGCACACACACATTATAACACACACATCGACACACATTGTTACACACACTGATGCACACACATTTTGATGTAATGCTGTTGAATTGATGCTGTTGTGTGTATGTGTGTGTTATTCTTACAGTACCTCTCTGTCCCATGTGAGGAGGCGGGGCTTAAAGCGGAGCCGTGGCCTGTCCTGCCCAGCGCGTGCCTGCGACTGTGGCGTCTCTGTAAACCCTGACGCTTAGCCTTAGCTTTTCTGGAGCTGCCTGAGGGCGAGGCCTGACCATCGTCATCTCCATCCTCATGCTGAAGTGTTACCTGGAGAAACAATGGGAAAAGTAAATGCACTGTCCCATAAAGTCCTACTGTAATGGAACTAGATCTTTTGTTTTTGCTACAGACTGAAAACTTTAGCTTCCTGATGTTTACGTCTACAGTAGATGTGTTAAACAGCTCTGAACATGCCACTTCCTGTCTGACCCCACCCATTGTTTAAAAATATATATATCGGATTATGTGATTGACAGGTGTTTCTAGTTGCCCAGGTGTCTACTTTTAAATGTAATGTCTCCACTTGGTTAGAGGCCTGGGCTTCACCGGTGAAGACTGCATTGGTTTTTAAAAAAGATAAACCAACATGAGGACCAGAGAGCTGTCTATGGGAGAAACACAAGCCATTCTGAAGCTGGTACCTCATAGATTCTTATCTGCTCGCGGAGTTCAGGATCAGTACTCCTTTGTTTGCTGTAGCGTGAGGTCATGTATTCAATGCCCTGCTCCTCCAGAACATCCACCACATCATAGAACGAATCCTGATCAGGCAGAGCTGCCAGAGTCTACACAAAGAGAGAGAGAGAGAGAGAGAGAGAGAGTGAGTGAAAGCGATATGTATGTGTGTGTGAGAGAGTGTGTGTGTACATATACCTTGTTAATGAGGGACATTGTGTAGACTAGCAGCTCCGTGTCCACTCCGTCTTTCTCGTTTAATATCTCCATGGCGTTGGACCACTGTTTTTGTCCTAGTTAAGTCATTAATCCATAAATTAACCAACATGTGGTGTCTATCAACATATCATATGTGTGGGTGTGTGTGTGTGTGTAAGTATACCTCTCTTTGCATCCACAGTGTTGATGGCCTGAATGAGCAGTGTGGCATTGGACTCTGAATATTCTACAAACACCAGCAGGAGCTTCAGTGCCGTCTTCACCACTAAACGAAACTGTAAAGCACACACCCGTAAGGAATAAATGCAGTTCTACTCACTCACTCATCTTCTATTCCGCTTTATCCTGTATTCAGGGTCACGGGGACCTGGAGCCTATCCCAGGAGACGTAGGGTACGAGGCAGGGTACACCCTGGACAGGGTGCCAATCCATCGCAGGGCACACACACATACTCACACACTACGGGCAATTTGGGAACACCAATTATCCTAACCTACATGTCTTTGGACTGTGGGAGGAATCCGGAGTACCCAGAGGAAACCCACCAAGGACGGGGAGAATATGAAAACTCCTGCACACAGAGATGGGAATCGAACCCGGACCCTGGAGGTGCAAGGCGACACTGCTAAGCACTACACCATCGTGCCACCTGCAGCTCTACTGATCTCAGCATTACCTTACAGACTCAGCAACAAATTCTACACAATCTCTGGGAAGGTAACTGACACTACAGACACAAATCTAACTGACATCACCTTATTTGGTGTTACCTGACTTGCCCCTGCTATTGGAACAGAGGTCATGTGACATCCTGTTTTTAAGTCAGGACACAGTTTCTGATCAGTCAGTGATGTGAGACCTTTGTTGGACCACCATGGCCCCACCCATCACCCTGTCACCTCACCTTGGAGCCAATCAGAGTGTAGAGCCACTGGATGGTCTCCTGGTGACCTATGACCCCATTCATCCCATCCACATACAGCATGATCTGACCTAAAGCTGTAGATAAAGAACAAAACCAGTCTGTAAGGCAGTTTGTGAATGAGTGAGTGGTTGAGTGAATGAACCCATCCTACAGTGTGTGACTGATAGTGCTTATAGTTAGTAACCTAGTAATCAGTGTAAAGGTCTATCTAATGAGGATTGTTCTAATTCACCCTGGAGCATCTGCCAAATGCCCAAAGAAGTGAATAAGAAAGTGAATTAATTAAGGAATAAGTATGTAAATTAGTGAGTTAATGACTGAGTAAGAGAATAAATAAGTGGATGAGTGACCGAATGAGTATGTTAATGACTGAGAGTGTGAGTTGATGAGTTTGTAAATGAATGAGAGAGTGAAGGAGTGAGTGGGGAAGTATGTACTGTAAATGTAAATGTGAATGGATGATTATGTGAATAAGTAAGTAGGTTGTTGAGTGTGTATGTGGCATGGGGAGTTAGTTAGTGTGAGAGAGGCAGTGAGTGGGCTGAGGAGTTAATGACCGAGTCAGAGGATTAGTAAGTGAGTGAACGAGATGGTGAGTGAGTGAGTTCTGGACACATTATGTAGACCGTGCAATAGTTATGACAGACCAGTAGAGGGAGCTGTTACAATGAGAAACTCAATCCAAACCCTATTGATTTCTTTTTTTAAAACATTTTAGCAGATATATATTTAACAGATGTACTTTCAACACCATTAATAGATGAAATATGATTTAAAAAACATTATGATTATTATTATTATTAAACCTCGCAGGATGTAGTTCTGGTAGTTCTGTTCTGCATCAGCTCCGACTTTAATCAGACACGTGAGTCCTCCCGCCATCACAAACGCATGGACCAGGTCCTTATCATCCTGTCACACACACACACGCACACACACACGCACGCACGCACGCACGCAGGCAGGCAGAGAGAGAGAGAGAGACTTGTCAGAACTTGTTTAGATTTCTGTTGTCAGGGAAACACACTGCCGTCAGAACAGAGATCTGGACATCAGCTGTTACCTGAAATATCTGTTTGAGGGAGAATAAAGCCCTTCTGAGGTCTCGGCCATTACAGCCGTACAGCTTCTCTACAGAGAGAGAGAGAGAGAGATTACAGTCTGATCAAAACTGAATGTCCACATTGTTGATCACCAAATGTGTGTGTGTGTGTGTGTGTGTGTATAAAACACACAAAACCAAAGAGTGCGATACACACACAGCACTATTTTCATGTTGTCTGAAGTACTTGTGAGTGTGCCCAAGGGTGATTAGCGTTCCATGGTGTGTGTGTGTGTGTGTGTGTGTGTGTGTGTGATGGAAACAATGCAGGAATGTTTGCATGAAGCCGTTCAGTCGAATGTACAGTATATCACCAACATCATCCTACACAACCACAGCAGGCATGTAGAGTGGAACAAAGACCTATTTATTTACACACACAAACGTACACACACACACACACACAAACGTACACACACACACACACACAAACGCACACACACACACACACACAAACGCACACACACACACGCAAACGCACACACACACACGCAAACGCACACACACACTACTTGACATAATAATAATATTATAATAATAATAATTAATAATAATAATAGCACGATGGAAGAACATCACTGAAATAAACTGAAATAAAAAGTTTTTTTAACTGAAGTTTTTTTTCTGAACTCACGTATGGAGTGACCTACAACTATCATATCACCTTAGTGTTTTGAGTATCACACACACACACACACACACACACACACAATTTTATCAGCACTACAAGTGAAATGCCACTCTGGTATGAGCTCCTGACCCCACGGACAGAACACACACACCCATGTCAAGGATGTAGATTAGATAATAGTGTGTGTGTGTGTGTGTGTGTGTGTGTTTCAGTGTATATAGCTTTAAACATAGACAAGGTTTTTGTTTTTTTTTTTAGTTTGGACTGTCCACATCACATCCAGCACTTTGGGTCACAGACACTGCGCACCCTGGGGGTAAATCTGTCGTTTCTGTGGCAGTTACTTAAGGGATCGGGTTGTCAGCTTGATGTTCAATTGTCTCACACACACACTGCAGGAAAACGTGGGTAACACCAATGCATGTATTTGAACCACGGGAGGAAACCGGAGTACCCGGAGAACACCCACCAAGCACACAGACATGAGGCGGGAACCGAACCCGTGGCCCTGGTGGTGTGAGGCCATAGTCTCTATCTCTAACCACTACACCACCACAGATTAGCTCCTGCCCCTTAGTCCTTTTTGTGAGTGTGCATTTTTTAACCATTTAAAAAACAGGAAACTGGTCCCAAAGAGTCGAGCAGGAGAAGTGGTTATGCAAATTGTATGAATGACATCAATGTATGAAATTTGCATGGCATGTCCAAGCATATTTATGACCAAAAGAATTTGAACATCCATGTGAAAGTCCAACAATGATCAAAAAATATGTTTTGCATCACAGGATATATTTACTTGAACCAGGAGCTTGGTGTTGACACAGTCTCAAGCCTTTCCATTTCATCTGATCCCGTCCTGATCTGAAGTCTTCAGTGTGCACTTCAGTGCACCAGCGTCCAGCAACGTTCCTCATGCAGCTACAGCGCAAGCTTCAGGTAATCTTCATCTTCAAACGTCAGAAACACTGTGATCTCAGTGACTCAGAAGATGACTGCTTGTGCCAGACCAGCTGGATTAAGTATTTCAGAACCTCCTGGGATCTTCACACTAAACAGTCTCCAGCGTCTACACAGGATCTTGCAAGGCACCCAGATAACCACCTTTGCAACTGTGGTGAGCAGAAAAGTGCACACAAGACATTACATCTTAAGGTTGATGAGCTACGTACAGTATAATGGCAGAAGGCCACATCAGGTTCCTCTCCTCTCAGGTAAGAACAGAAACTCACTCAGACTGGGCAAAACCAGGTGATGTTCCTCTAATCTCTCTAAATGCAGTCTTGTTGGCTATCTACACATCTGTGCACTGAGTAGACAGGACTGACATTCTGTTTGTTTATTTGCAACTCAAATGTCCTGTTCCTGTGAAGCTCTCTGAGTTCTTTTACAGTGACCATTAAAGTGCCTCCTTACCTCACACCTGTACACCTGGGAACACAGAACATTGTCTTGTTGAGGTCTGAGATCAGAGGAGAATGGCCAGACTGGTTAGAGCTGATAGAATGGCAACGGGAACTCTTTGGGCCAGTTAGTACCACTTGAGCATGGTTTAAATCCCACAGCCCACCTGAGTGTTGTTTCCTGACCGTGTCCATCCCTTCATGATCACAGGATAACGCGTCATGACACAAAGCTAAAATCATCTCACACTGGGTTCTTGAACATGACGGTGAGGTCACTGCACTCACACGACCTCCACAGTCACACGATGGAACGGGAGACAGCAGGAGTCTACAGTGACTGTGTGATGACATCAGGTCAATATGGAGAACTCTCTCTAAGAAATGTTTCCTGCACTGTATGGAATCTGCGCCATGAAGGATTAAGGCCGCTCTGAAGGCGAAGGCGTCCGACCCAGTACTAGCAAGTGAATGAAAACAAGCAGCTGTATTTGTCCTTAGAGATTCAGCTAAATCCCTCGAGCTCATAATCATTCTGAAGTCTAAACCACACACCCTGTGGGACTATCATTCTAAACATCCCAGTCAGGACACACGACCGGCTGATGCCGATAGATGACGACATCTGATGAACTTTTGTTTTTGGGTTTGCTGCTTCATTTTGTTTAGATGTGTGCGAGTTTACTTTTACTTTACACACACACACACACAGTTTTTCTCTGAATCTTTGTTTCAAAACAACTTCAGAAACTGTGTGCGTGTGCGTGTGTGTGTGTGAGTGTGTGTGTGTGTGCATTCTTTTAATAGATATCTGACGTTTACAGTTTGTTTTTTGCTCATGCGGTGCTCAGAGTGACTCAGTGTTCAGTGTTGTAAAACACACCTCTTATAGGACTAAAAACCAAGAAACAGCTTGGATTGAGATGAAAAGAAAAGAGGTGGGTTTTAAAACTTCTGTTCTGTTATTGAGCTTTATTTACAAAATGTATTGCTTATATTTACTGTTTATATTGTTTATGTTGTTCAGATGTTTTTCCCCTTTGAAGCGAGACACGTGTGTGTTTGTGACATGACAATCTCCTGCTTCACCTTCCAAAAGAAAACGACTCCAGTGAGGCTAAAATTAGAAAAAACAGACACACACTCCTGTCTGCGTCCTGCTCGACTGTACACTCAGCACTCTGTGTGTGTGTGTGTGTGTGTGTGTGTGTGGGTCAGGTCAGCTGGGAACTATAACAGGCACAGCAGTTACCACAAAACACACACACACACACACACACACACACACATACACACCAATGAGAATGTAAGAGGAAGAGACGTGTCTGCTTAGAGACAGAGTTCTCATTCCATGAGCACATTCTCACATTTCATCCATCTGTCCATCCATCCATTCCGCACCTCCTGCTTATCTCATACACTAATCCACTTTGACAGCCATCCATCAATCCATTCGTCTTGTTCCTCCATTATTTTCTTCTGAATTCTCCAAACACACTGCTCAGTCAGGACCCATAAACCCTGCGCACCCATCCAACACTTTAATCATCCATCCATCCATCCATCCATTCATTCTTCTGACCTATAAAACCTTTGAGTTCTACTCTGCTTATTTATTCATCCATCCTGCTCATCCAGAAACAGATGAGAGAGAGAGAGAGAGAGAGAGAGAGAGAGGATTTAAATGAGGCTCACCAATACAGGCATGAACACGGACACTCAGCTGAGTTCTCAGAATAATAGTATGTTTCTTTCCTTTCCTGAAAGACAAAAAGAAAGTGAAAGAACATCATCATCATCAACATCATCATTACTGCTCTTATCACCTCTTTCACTCATTCTCTATACTGCTTTATCCTATACAGGGTTGTGAGGGCCTGGAGCTTATTCCAGTGGAATCACACACACACACACACACACACACACACACACACACGCACACACACACACAGAACGGGCAATTTGGAAACACCAGTTAGTCTAATCTGAATGTCTTTGGACTGTGGGAGGAAGCCGGAGTACCCGGAGGAAACCCACCAAGAACACGCAACTGCATGCTCACAGAACCCTGAGGTGGGAATTGAACCCTCAACCATGGAGGTGGAAGATTTATTACCATAATTTTTATTTCCCCTTTTGCTAAACCTGAAAGGTGGCATGGTGGCTATGAATGCAGATCAATCCCTGCTATCTGTTATCACCCAGATGAGGATGGGTTCCCTGTTCAGTCTGGTTCCTCTCAAGGTTTCTTCCTATTACCATCTCAGGGAGTTTTTCCTTTGCCACTTTTGCCCAGCTTGCTCATTAGGGACTATCTGATCATTCTGATTTATACACATTCATATTTCATACAAACTTCCATAATTTTATTTTGATTGTGTAAAGCTGCTTTGCCACAATGACCCTTGTTAAAAGTTGTATGCAAATGAAACTGAATTGAACTGAATTAGTGTTTATACCCCTATCTCACCTATGCGGTTTCGCGCGGTGGCTATAAGTACGGTTCATCATGATTCACCGCGAGTTTTTGGCGCTGTGAGTACGTTTCCATCTTTCCGCGCGAAAATTTAAACATGTTTAATTTTTTGGCCGGTCCTCGCGGAAGCTTGCGGTCCTTACAGAACTTTGCGGAACGCCAGCGGAACGCCGGCGGGCAATCGTGGCGACTCACGGTACCTAACTCCGCATCTCACCGTGAGTCAAACCGCATAGGTGAGATAGGGGTATTAGCACTGTGGCCTTGTGAGTGACATGACACCTCTGTGTGCATGGAGTTTGCATGTTCTCCCCGAGCTTGGTGGGTTTCCTCTGAACCAGAATTAATTGCAGGAGACGTCATCGTTCATGTTGAGTATTTACTCCTTACCCCTGAGAACAGAGTTTATGTCTGATTTAGATCCAGTTTGTGTTTAATGTTTAGACTGTAACACGATTTACTCACTGCCCTGCACGCATATATAGAAACCATAGGAACAGGACCCCAGTCCGAGTCGATCACAGATGTCCAGCTCATTTCATTAAAAATTCCTAGAGCTTTAAAGTGTTAAAGTGTTGTATTTATATTATAAGCTTTGAGTTTAAGCACAGTACGGTGATGAGACGCTTAGCCGCAGTGCTGTTAGAACACTGTGAACGTTTTAAAGAAGGCCGTTTGTCCACGGTCGCACTATTAGAAATCTGTCTGTTAAAACACAAGGCTGTGACAGCAGTGACACTGCAGTACTGGTGTGTGTGGTGTAGCGGGTGTAAACAGCTGAGGCTGAGTGTGTAATATGAACCTCAGCCTGGTAAAGTGAGTACAGTAGAGAGAGGAGACCCCTTTCTCATTCTGTTCAGACACCAAACCAAATACCTGAACTCTTCAACAAGGAGTGGTCTGAATAGAAGTGTGGAGACGTTCTGGACATAAACTGGATGACAAAGATGAGCTCCTAAACACGACCGCGCCATTGTACATGTCTCCCCATGCAAAAACACTCCACTGTGGTGTCCGAATAAAGAATACATGCGATGTAGGGAAAGTCTCTCCGCCGTAGTGACGTACAGTACATATTCATACACAGACTGCATATTTACATCGTGCTGAAAGATGCTGCAAATAACTGCCCCAGGCTAGCTAACACGCCCCACACCACCCCCTGAACCCACAACAGGAACGTGTTAATGCACACACGTGTCTCTACAGAGTGACATCATAATCCTGACTTTATACAGAGACATTTGATTGTCACCTGTTTAATAATTCGCACATACATTATGTGGTTATGTAAATGAATGTCTGGGCACTGAAGCTCTTATTCGTTTTGTTTGTTTGTTTTTTCTGCATTACCCTACAGTAACCTAGACCTAGATTATGATCTGCGTTGTTCAGTGTTATCCAAATGTTTTTTAAAGTGCAGTATCTTCCAAACTGAGGAGACCCTCTGCCTTGACATGTTTATTAACATTCATTTTTTTACTCATTTACATTTACAGCATTTTCCAGATGCTCTTATCCAGAGTGACTTACATAACAGCTTTAAAGTCCACATCAATGATAACTCAGTATCATCAGTCAACTACTGTTGGGAAGTTTTTTGTGGGGTGTTAACCCAAATGTCTAAGAAATAAACCGGTCTTTAGTTGTCGCTTAAAGATTGTCAGAGACTTGGCTGTATGGACATTTAGAGGATTCATCAACATCAAAGTTCATTCTACCACCTCAATGCCAGAACAGAAAACAGTCTGGACACATGTCTTCCTCGATCCCTGAGAGATCTCTGACCAGGAGGGCCGACGGTAACATGGTGCGGTGCGTGGTGTGATTAGAGCTGAGAGGTAAGTGGGTGCTGGGCTGTTTTTAGCTTTGTAGGCGAGCCTCAGGGTTTGGAATCTGATGCTGCAGCTACAGGAAGTCAGTGCAGAGAGCAGAAAAGTGGGGAGATACAGTATGGGAGAACCCAGTGGGGTGGTGAGGAAGCTTGAGTCTGAGTCTGGATCAGCTCAAATGGAGGTCAAATGGTGCACCAAGGGAGACCTGCCACTTGCAGTAATCAGTTCCTATAATAACAAGGGACTGAACAAGCACCTGCGTGGCCTGTGTGGAGAGAAATAGATGAATTCTTCTGATGTTAAAGAAGAAACGACGTGAGTGTGTCAGGTTAACAGTGTGAGTGGAATAGTTGACAGGACAGTGGCACATTTATGACACTAAATAACTAAATATGATGATAATAAGAGCAGAAAATGCTAACGTATTTTATATCTCCTAATACTTTTCAGTAAGCTCCAGCAGCCACGTCACCGGCTCTGGAACTGCTGCATGGAATTTTTGGAATAATTGTGTTAATTTCCACATATGCATGGAGACTTTTAGCACATCCTGTACAAAAAAAAATTGTTTAGATAGTCTGTTGTTAATCTCTTAAGTAACCGCACAAATCTGGATGTGTTCATAAGTATAGCGTGTTTTGGTAAACTTGGATGTTTGGTTGTTGCCCCTCAGGGGTAGCGGGGGAATAATTAACCTGTTCTCACTGTCTTCCTCTCTCTCTCTCAGTCTCTCTGACTCAGCCTGCACATCCTGAAGTCCTACCTGTGCTTGGACTTCCTTCACACTCCTTTACACTTTACACTCCACTCTCATTATACCCCATTGGATTATTCTCTCACTCCTCATCTCTCTATAGCGTTTATCCTGTACAGATCGTGTGTCTATCCCAGGGGCTTCCATGGGTATGATTCAGGATCGAATTTATCATAGACGCACAAGCACTCACACACTACAGAGAAACTGAAAATGCAGATGTGGAAGGAAACCAGAGAAAACCCACGAAGCATGAGGAGGACATGCAAACTCGAACCCTCAACCCTTGAGGTGGGAGGCCACAGTAACCACTACACCACCATGCTACATCTATTGTAGCCATGCTACATCAGACTTATAGAAGTTATAGAAGAGTGTGTGTGTGTGTGTGTGTATGTCTTACACTCCACAGTCATCAGGCTCGAACCCCTCCAGTTCATCAATTTGTTCATCAAGAGATGAATCCAAGTCCAAGTACGTGCCATTATGGGAGAGCTGAAGAGCACAGTCATCTAACTGTAGAGAGAGAGAGAGTATTTATTATCACCCTTTTTATACTATTCTGTTTTTATTTTGTCTCTTTTTTATCTATTTACTCCTGCTATTTTCTTGTGACTTATTTCCAAGCTTTAGCATTCAGAATGTAAATATCTGCCATGCCAATAAATCACCTTTAAATCTTGAGAGAGAGAGAGAGAGAGAGAGAGAGAGAGAGAGAGAGAGAGAACAATAAATAAACGTTAATAAAACCTGTGTCTGTTAGATGAACTTGTGAACGTGTTCATGTTCGGTGTTAAACACGGCTGTTGACCAGCACACCTGTACAGATTAACACTCCAACACCGTGCACAAGTTCAGCTCACCATGGAAACCAAAGTGCTGAGTGTCAGAGACAGGTGCACATGACATGTACCCCATAATGCACTGGGAGAGCCTCTGTTAGATCAGACTCAGCACTGTTAAAGCTACTGTCGTGTTAATCACCAAGTTGACCTTCAAATCACACGCCATATTTATAATAATAATAATAATAAGTGTAAATTTTGATGGAAATCTCTAGATAGAGACACTCCAGAACACACTCTCAATGCTATGTGTGTGGGCTGCTAGCTAACATCTGACTGCATACAATTAGCACCAGAGCGCTTAGCCTAGCTCTTACACCCTGTTTAGTACAGTCTGCCATTGACGCGGCTCCAGACTGAACTCTGGTCTCAGCTCGTCTGATACTTTAACACATTTAACACTTTAAAACATGACAAGTATTTAATGTTTGTATTAAAAATAAAGATGTTGTAATGGTGCGAGCTGATTCACGAGCATTCTGAACCGCGTCAGCCGGGAAATGTGACGCCACGGGTTATATTGGGCTCAGCTCAAATCTCAGATCACCCCCCACCTGTCACACACACACACACACACACACTAGCATGCACTGATAGCAGTTCAACATGACACATTGTTTGCATTAATTCAGTAAGACCGGCACTGCGTCCAGTGTCTGGGGATTTGAACCCGGGCCTTCCGCATATCAGGCAAAACACCTACCACTGAGCCACGCTGTTACAGGAAGACCATCAGCAGCATCAGTGTGGTGTACAGAGCTGGAGGTTATCACTCCTGCACTGATGAGGTTGTCACTTACTTACAGTAGCTATAAACACTCGCTCTCTCACCAGCCTGTCTCTATTCTGCTTTAAAGACACACACACTGCAGCCTTTTGCTCACAATGATGAGGAGTGTGAACTCAGTGCTTCAGATAGATAAATACTGTAGACTTTATTAATCCTGTGAGAGAAATTATAGTATTGCAGGTTACAAAAACAGTAGTAATGGGGTGCGGGGGGCAGAATGTAATTAAGTTGGTTAAGTATTTATTTATCACATACAGTGGGGCAAAAAAGTATTTACTCAGCCACAATTGTGCAAGTTCTCCCACTTAAAAAGATGAGAGAGGCCTGTAATTTTCATCATAGGTATACCTCAACTATGTTAAAGACAAAATAATTTTAAAAAATCCAGAAAATCACATTGTAGGATTTTTAAAGAATTTTTTAGAGACAGTGGCACTGAAGAAAAGACAGGAGGCAGAGTTGGAGGTAGCAGAGCTGAAGATGCTGAGGTTCTCTTTGGGAGTAACAAGGTTGATAGGATCAAGAATGAGTTCATCAGAGGGACAACCCACGTTAGATGTTTTGGAAATAAAGTCAGAGAGGCCAGATTGAGGTGGTTTGGACATGTTCAGAGGAGAGATGGTGAATATATCGGTAGAAGGATG
>JAOVVA010000010.1:21126178-21144590 GCA_028565275.1 Leiocassis micropogon | reverse complement strand
TCAGAGATACTGAGAGGATTACATCACCCTGTAACCAGGCAGGAGACACAGGACTGAGAGAGACAGAGACAGAGAGAGAGAGAGAGATACAGGACAGAGACAGATATAGAGGCAGACAGAAAGATACAGGACTGAGAGAGACAGACAGAGAGACACAGGACTGAGAGAGACACAGGACAGACTGAGAGACTATAAGATACCTGTAGGTTCCACCAGTGTGTCCCCACAAAGTTGGAATAATGTCCGATCTGTAGAGTAAGCACTTCTCTACACACACCGCTCATCCTGCTCTCACACACACACACACACACACTAACACACACACACACTGCGCTCTAACTGTAAACACACACACACACTTGAGTTTTATCAGAGAGCACGCACACTGCAGCATGGTGAGGAAAACACACACTCACTTCCTGGTTTGACGTCGTTACGTAGAACCTGCGTATGACGTATACCTGTTGTGATTGGTTGGCGAACGACGAGCCCCGCCTCATGCGCGCGATCTAACGATTTGACAGTTGACATGTCGCGATGTCGTGTTGTCATAGCAACCCTGAAACGCCGCGCGCTTGTGCCGTCATCGCTGCAAACGTCACTTCCTGTGAACCTGTTTCTGCTGGAGCTGTGGAAATGTGAACACTACGGAAATTAAATATTGAATATTTATTTATAAATCGTGAATAAATTATTCGATTCATTTTTACAATACAAGATGTACGAAGAAATGGTTATTGTGCAGTTTTTATTTTTTTTTATTTTCACAGCTTCCTAGCCCTCATAAAATAGTAGAGATTTATTGAGGAACTGTTTTATTTTATTTAGTTAACTCTATATTAAATTAATTGCTGATTTTATAGTGCCGCAATGGCTGATGGGAAACTTTGCAGGTCCACTTCCGGTGAAGTGATGAGTGTACTCTCTTGTTCCCCCACATTTTACTGTTCCCTATGAGCTCTAACTAATGTTGTTATACAATGTTGTGATTTATTAGTTTAAAAAAAAAAACTTTTTTGTAAAATATTATTTTTAACATCCTACCTGAGAACAGAGGAGGAGGAGGACTTTGTTCCCTTGGGTGATATGTAGAAGTGGAACCCTGAAGGGAAGTTTGTGGGGAGAGACAATGTCCCTGTACGCGTCTCAGAACCTCTTAGTGCGGTCACAAGACCAATAAACAGAAAGTGTTTTTTAGAAAGTGTTCCCACTTGGTTTTAAGTGTATTGTTAAGAGCAGAGACACCCAGGACATCCAGGTCTACCAGGACATGATTTTCATCAAGTCTCACTCACTCACTCACTCATCACCTGATGAGGGTACACCCTGGACGGGGTGCCGATCCATTGCAGGGCACACACACACACACACACACACACACAGACCCAGAGATGGGAATTGAACCTGGACCATGGAGGTGCTGACCACGACACCACCACGCCGCCCTTTTGGATATTATAAAATTTAAGTTTTCTTGTCACATACACATTATGATAAGCAGTGAAACGCTTAAACACCACCTAAAAAAGAAAAGATAGATAGATTTCCTATCATTTTTTAAAATTTTCCTATATTTATATATGTACGATAAACATAATTAACACACATACACACACAGAGCTCCACAGGGTTTGTTTGTTTATTAATTGATTACATCCTCAGCCTTTGTGTTCTTTGGAAACCACGTGACCTTTAGGCTCAAACACACCCTGACTCTCAGTGACGGGATTTACCTGACACACCTGTGTGACTTCAGCATCAACCAATCAGCAGAGGAGGAAACACACACACACACACACACTGAGTGGACAGAACACACAGACTCAGGTAAGAACAGTGCTTTAGATGTATAGTTTAGAGTAAATACAGATTAATATGATATACACACATACTGTCTGTCTGTCTGCCCTTCCTTCTATATTACTGTCCATCTATTTGCCTATTTATCTTTGTATTTTTCTCTGTCTATTTCTCTGCCTTAGTGTCTGTTTTTCATTCTGGCACATTGTTTGTCTCTCTGCCTGTTTGTCCCTCCTTCTGTCTCCCCCCACTGTCTGTCCCTAGGAGAAGCCTTTAACATACCTGTATCTGTCTTTTTTCTTTTGTCCCCTGTCGTCTCTCTGTCTCTCTGTTCAATCTATCTTTCTTTCATGATTACAAAAGACCCAGGATCAGGTGACCTTTATTGTTTAGGATCAGAGAAGACGGGGTGTGATGTGGTGGAATGCACACGGTGTACAGTATATGATGAGATGTATATCTGTGTGTGTGTGTGTGGGTGGACACTGACGGGGATAAAGCCCTCACTGCAGATGAGTGAATGAGTGAATAGTTCAGGGACGAGAGCAGTGGGGTGAGAGAAGAACCTGGTGGACCTGCTCAAACTTCTCCTGTGTCAGTGTTTGGTTACTAGTTTAGAAACTTTGTGTTGATGTCACACACAAACACCTCACTCAGGTTCACCTGAACCTCCGTCACACACGGTCACAGCGAAACTGACACTGAATGGAGGATAGGCTGTTCATGGTGGTGTGTGTGTGGGATGTGAAGTGGAGAAACGTGAAAAACTGCATTCTTAAACTTCAGTAAGAGAGAGAGAGAGAGAGAGAGAGAAGGCAAACCCCGCATCACTGTGATTCCTCCATGGACGTCCTCCACTTCACACGAGCTTACTCGTCTCTTCAGGACACTCCACCATCACACGGGCCATAGACGTCTGTCTGTCTGTCTGTCTGTCTGTCTGAGTGGAGAGAAAACGTCATGGGAAAACACAGAGCACCAGGTGTGTGTAGTGTGTGTGTGTGTGTGTGTGTGTACCGGTATGGTGTAGACAGCTAACTAAGTACATTTACTTCACTGTCCTTGAGTCTAGTTTTCATGTAACTGTACTTTACTCGAGGATACTTTTAACTTTTACTCCACTTCACTGTACAACAAATGATCTGCTCTTCTTCTTCACTACACTTCTACATAGTGCTGCGTTACGTAAACACACTGGCGTGTAATGTTATCGCTGTAACACCACCTGCTGGTTATTATGTGTAATTGCATGATTTGTCTTCCCTTTGTGAAACGCTCGGTCATGTAGCAGGTGTGTGAAATCAGAAACAGGGAAGGTTCAGACACGGATGAAAACACACACATAGAGAGAGAGCGGGAGACGGTCCAGTGAGTAATCGCTCAGTATTTTCAACACTAAATTTTAAGGTGAGAAATGTAAATGGGGGACTTGTACGTTTGCTTGAGTGATACTTAAAGTACAGACTGATATTCAGTCAAATTCTTACACACCTGCCCATGACCTAAAATTAATATTTCTTTGTGATTAAACAAATTTCACTGGAGAGAACAATTAGTTTTAAAAAAATAGTTTTTCCAATAAAAGTAATAAGAATATGAATTAAAAGAGATTTTTTAAAAATCTGCTTAAAAATTAACAATATTTGTCAGTTTTAGGTGTTTCGCCCGTCATGTGAAAGGCTCGGGTTCGATTCCCAGCCAGTGTCCAAACCCCAGTCACCGGATACACCACCGGTCCCGAGCCTGGGTTAAATGGGAGGGTTGTGTCAGAAGGCACTGGGTGTAAATCCTGTTCCATGTTGTTGTGTGAATCGGATGGTCCGCTGTGGCGACCCCTCGCTGGGATCAGCCGAAAGTCCAACAGCAACCAAAACAAAATATAATTAATCATAGAAATGTATAAAATGTATAAATTATGCAAAAAGCTGTACAGAAGAATAAAGATAAACTCTCTAAGTTTTAGTTTCAGTAATCAATCCATTATTAATCATCTATTATAACTCGTTCATCAGCGTCGTCAGCCGCAACACCACGATTAACCATGAACTGAAATGTAAATCAGTCTCTGTGTGTGTGTGTGTGTGTGTGTGTGTGTGTGTGTGTGTGCGCGCGTGCGTGCGTGCAGTGACTTCGATGTACAGGGAGGGTGTAGAATTTGATTAATAACGACCAGGTCAGATAGAGCGTGTGGAAGTGAAGCAGACGATAAGACACGGAGGGACGGGATCGGGGGAGGATGTTAGACGTGTTTCTAAGGTCTGGAAGTCTGGTCTGGAAAATCAGCTTGAAGAGGCGGGAAGACGAGGGAGAGTGAGACCTACAGGTGCTGCTAATGTAACCTACTGGATTCTAAACGCCTTTTAACCAGAAAGGAAGAAGTCGTCGTCGAATGGCAATGAAGAAGAACCTGATGGATCTAGAACCGTGCTCTGTCCTTGTCATACGGTTCTGAATTATTACAGAGACATACAGTAGAGACGTGGAGTGTGAGTGTTTCTGTAGACGTGGTCAGAGTAAAAAAAACACTACAGTTCAAGAGTGTGGTTTCACCTGTGGATAGAAATGCTAATATCATGTAAATATCGTACGTAGTAGGTGAGTGTGTATTATCAGTCCTGTGTGTGTGTGTGTGAGAGAGAGAGAGAGAGAGTAAAAGAACGAGAGAACGATGTAGTCGCGGTGTTTATCCACACGCTGATCATTACACCTGTTAATCATTAATTCTCACAGCATGGACTTTGTTTCCTCTCTCTCTCTCTCCCTCTCTCTGTCTGGAAAAGTCAGTGACTTAAACAGACAAAACCTATGAAGATCCTCCGTTTTGTTGCTGTCCTGTCCTGCACCTGTCCTGTAAAACTGATCACATAGAGACAAGAGAAAATAGAGACAAGAGAGAGAGAGAGAGAGACTGGCTTTTGTTCGAGCTTTTGTCCTAGAGGAAAAGGAGAGACATAGAGGATCCACACCCATGCACAGATGGACGAAATAGTGTTTCCAGACCTTCAAGAGGAACCGTCAGGAGAACGAGGGACAGACGAAAGACAGGACTCCGAGGAAGCGGTGAAGGATAGCGAGGAGTGGACGGCGAGTCTGGAGAGCAGGACGGAGAGCGAGAGACAGCTGGACGGAGGGCAGGAGAGATGGAGGGATGAAGACGGTTCGCTGGCTGATGATGAAGATGATGGTGATGATGACGACGACGATGATGATGATGATGATGGACCTCGGATGAGTTTCAGCCCTCTGGTGACAGTTGTGAGGAAAACGTCTGAAAAACAGACGGAGCGGTGTGATGTCAGAGACGGTGATGTCACCACGCCCTGGGGAAACACCAAGCAGAGTCCTCAGAGCCGTGAGCAACAACTTCCTGTTTATTCATTCATTAATTTGTGTTTGTTTGTTTTTTATTTTCATCTAGAGTGCCCTGCAAACCCCTTGACCTTTTCCACATTTTGTCACGTTACAACCACAAACGTAAATGTATCTTATTGGGATTTTATGCGACACAGAGTGGCAGATAATTGTGAAGTGGAAGGAAAATGATACGTGTGACATGCATTAGTATTCACCCCCCCAAAACAATACGTTGTTGTTCACTGTATTTACAGCTGCAGGTCTTTAGGGTGCGTCTCAAGCTCAGTCAGATCAGACGAAGAGCGTCTGTGAGCAGCAGTTTTTACATCTTGCCACAGATTCTACATTGGATTTCGGTCTCTACTGGTCCATTCACATAAATATGCTTTGATCTAAACCCTTCCACTGTAGCTCTGGCTGTGTGTTTAGGGTCGTTGTCCTGCTGGGAGGTGAAGCTCCGCCCCAGTCTCAGGTTTTTTGCAGACTCTAACAGGTTTTCTTCTACCATTGCCCTGCATTTAGCTCCGTGCATCTTCCCATCTTCCCTGCTGAGGAAAAGCATACACACATGATGCCACCGCCACCATGTTTCACAGTGTTAGTTTTCCACCAGACATAGTTTTTTGCTTTAAGACCAAAAAGTTAAACTTTGGTCTCATCTGACCAGAACACCTTCTTCCACATGTTTGCTGTGCCCCCCACATGGCTTGTCACAAACTGCAAGCAGGACTTCTTATGGGTTTCTTTCAACAATGGCTTTCTTCTCGCCACTCGGCCAGATTTGTGGAGGTCACGA
Source organism: Leiocassis micropogon (assembly GCA_028565275.1). NCBI lineage: Eukaryota > Metazoa > Chordata > Actinopteri > Siluriformes > Bagridae > Leiocassis > Leiocassis micropogon. Next base: position 21,138,640 of record JAOVVA010000010.1, on the reverse strand, counting down.
CTAATAGTTGTCCTCTGGACAGATTTTCTCACCCGAGCTGTGGATCTCTGCAGCTTCTCCAGAGTTCCCATGGTCCTCTTGGCTGCTTCTCTGATTAATGCTCTCCTCACCTGGCCTGTCAGTTTAGGTGGACCCCATGTCTTGGTAGGTCTGCAGTTGTGCCATTTCCATTTTCAGATGATGGATTGAACAGCGCTCAGTAAGATGTTTAAAGCTTGGGATATTTATTTATAACCCAACCCTGCTTTAAACCTCTCCACATCTTTATCCCTGACCTGTCTGGTGTGTTCCTCGGGCTTCATGATGCTGTTTACTAATGTTCTCTAACAAACCTGATTCACAGCACAGTGATTCACAGCACAGCTGTATTTATACTGAGATTAAATCACACACAGCTGGACTATTTACTAATGAGGAGACTTTGTAACGTGACAAAATGTGGAAACGTTCAAGGGGTGTGAATACTTTTGGGAGGCGCTGGAGTTTCTCTATCATTTTTTAAATCTGTTTTCTCCCCCTCTCTCCCTGTGTCTCTGTGTGCCCTCTCTCTCTGTGTCTCTCTCCCTCCTTCTGTGTCTCTCTCCCTCTCCCTCCCTCTGTGTCTCTCTCCCTCTCTCTCTCTCTCTCTCTGTGTCCCTCTCTCTTTCTGTGTCCCTCTCTCTCTCTCTCTCTCTGTGTCCTTCTCCCTCCCTCTGTGTCTCTCGCTCTCTGTCCCTCTCTCTCTCCCTCCCTTTGTGCGTGTGTGTCCCCCTCTCTCTTTTTACCTCCCTCTGTGTGTGTGTGTCTCTCTCTCTGTCTCTGTGTCCCTCTGTCTCTCAGGTAGTTCGTGCTGTGGTGAGATGATGCGCTCGGTCCTGTCCCTTGTAGCCGGTGCGGTGTTGTTTCCGCTCCTCGTGTGGGGGGGTCACGACCTCTTGCCATTACACGTCCCCGAGGTCAGCGGCGCCCCCTCCAGGCTGGTGTACACACTGCGCTGTGCGCTCTTTGCCACCTTTCCCATAATACTCGGTCAGTACGTTACATTTAAAACACACACATACACACATATACAGGATATCTATTTACGTGTGTTTATTGTTGTGATGTTGTCCATGTTGATCTTAGTCAATTAGAGCAGAAAGATGGATGTTGTGATGAATTATGGGATATGATCTGACCTATCGTGTGTGTATGTATGTGTGTGTGTGTGTGTTGCAGGTGTGTTAGTACACGGCGTGTCCCGTCTGAAGTTCAGTTCCCTGACCCCACTGGTTGAGGGGAGGCGTGTGAGTCGTCACACACTCGTCCACATCACCTTCGTCCACGACTCGCTCCGTCTCCTCCTGCTCTTCTTCCTGCAGCTCGCCGTCATGGCAACCTACATCCACCCCCCCGCCCTGAAACTCGTCCCGCTGCTCACCATCGTCTTCGTCTTCGGCAGGTCTGTGTCTGTGTGTCTCTCTCTGTGTGTGTGTGTGTGTGTGTGTGTGTGTGTGTGTGTGTGCGCTTTATGTAATTCTTTATGAAGACTTTATTTTGTGTGTGTGTGTGTGTGCGCCCGCTACAGGTTGATCTACTGGCCGAGTGTGTGTTTCAGCAGCAGCGTGCGTGCCCTAGGCTTCTCTCTCTCCTTCCTGCCCGTTCTCGCTCTGATGGGATTCAACCTCTACTCCATCTGCTCCTCTACCGGAGACGGGGTGGTGTTTGAGGTAGCCCCGCCCACTACAGCCCCACCCCCTAAACCCAGGTGGTGGGGTTGAACAGTAATCGTGCTAATCAATAAAAACAACTCGCTCTGAACTGCAGGGCATTATGGGTGAAACACACACGCACACACTAGAACAGGGACGTGTTCTCCAGCGGTTGTCTCGTGTACAATACACAGAGTTAAGCCCTTAAGACTGGACTTCCTGTGTCTTACCCCCACTTCCTGTTCACGCCCCCTGGAGTCGCTGCAGTAATGAGTGTTTAAACCTGTGATCAATTCTTTTAATTCAGAAGTAATTAGATAGATTTAAAAATTATTTATTTATTTATTTATTAATCAGATCTGAAAATTAGTTTTAAAAAGTTTTTTTCTTTTTACTTTAAAATGTGTTTTATTAAAACAATATTGAACTCATGTACTATATATACTATATATACTCTTATATGTACTATATGTAACCAAAAAAACTGGAAACAGGAAAGAAAAATTTTATCATTTATATTATATTAATGCAATATTAATAATAACAGATAGCAATAAATTTAGTATTAAAAAAGTTTTTCTTTTCCTGAAGTGTGTAAACACATTTTTGACTCTGTATTTAAAACATTGAAAAGACATTAAATATTTTACTTTTCAATAATTTCATCTAAGCTTCCTTGTCTTCCAAAATATTTTTTTATATAAAAAATGCAAAACCTTTTTAAAATTAAGGACTAGTTGTATTGTTGTTGCAGGTTATGGAGCTGTAATGTAAGATTAATGAACTGTAATTCTGCACTTCACTTCAACTGTGAAGTTATTTCTGTGTTTGTTTTTTTTGCTATTAAAATGTAAATGTAAATAAAATTAAATGTAAATACATGCATTGTATGGTGCAATTTTTTTTTTACTGCAGGTCTCATTTCTGTCCACCAGGTGGCCAATTTAATTTGATTAGAGAATCACTTTTCACTCACCGTCTATAGCGCTTTATCCTGTATTCAGGGTCGCGGGGGCGGGGCCTATCCCAGGAGGCTTAGGGCACGAGGTGGGGTACACCCTGGACAGGGTGCCAATCCATCACAGGACACACACACACACACACACGCACACACTCCAGGCAATTTGAGAACGCCAGTTAGTCTAACCTACATGTCTTTGGACTGTGGGAGGAAACCGGAGTACCCGGAGGAAACCCACCAAGCACGGGGAGAACATGCAAACTCCATGCACACAGAGACGGGAATCGAACCCGGACCCTGGAGGTGCAAGGCGACAGTGTTGACTCACTTTTTCACATTTTTTTCTAAAAATGTATTTATTTATTTTTTCATTGCTGACAATTTCCTGTTTCTTCAGCAAGGAAGCACCAAGGATTTTTTTTCAACTGTTTACACGTTTGCTGCAGTCCGTTCCTGTCCTGTTCTGTAGCAGATTGTTTCTCTAAAGTCCACTGTCATCTCCACAGTTCTGAGCGTGTTCAGCTACAGATTGTTTGTGCTACACCAGACCACCCGCCGCTCCACCGCCTGCCGATATTCAGACTCGTCACCATCTTTGATGGGTCCAGTGAGCGTAGCGTCATCTGCATGTGTCAGGAGTTTAACAGCTGCGCTCTTGGATGTGCAGTCATTAATACAGAGGGAGAATAGCAGTGGGGAGAGGACACACCCCTGTGGAGCACCAGGGCTGACTATCTGTATACTGGAAGTAACTCCGCCCAGCCTCACCTGCTGCTTCCTGAAGGGGGTGCAGTGTTCTGTAGAAGTTTAGAGGAGAGAACATGCACACACATACATGCAGGAAATAAACACACCCCAAAAGTTTTATTGGCAGCCATCCGTATCCAAAGCAACTTACCTTTTTATTTCATTCTACAGCAGTTGAGGGTTGAGGGCCTCGCTCCTGGGGCCAACAGGGAAAACTGGGTGGTCGTGGGATTTGAACCTGGGACCTTCTGAACCGCAGTTCAATTAACTAATAATAGTAGAGCAGCTCTGTGATGGAAAAGAGAGAAAGCGAGAGCTTAGGTCTGATGTTGGTCTGGAGGACATCAGGGTAAATCATGGCTTTTGTCGTCTCATCTCAGGATCTATTAACCTGCACACCACAAGGGGGCGCACTTACAGCCCAGGAGATGAGCAGGATCGGACGGCGTATTTAATATGCTTAATGGTCTTATTGTCTTTTCTGTTTGTTTAAATTATTTGTGCCTCTCTAGTGTTCCTAAGGCACACATTTCTTTCCTTAGTTTATCATTAACGATTAATCAATTAGTGATTAACAAGTTCAACTAAAAGCCAAGAAAAATGTGAAAGCTGTATCTCTGCTTTTGAGGTAAATAAAACCTTTTAAAAAGCAAATAATGTTTCTACCCTAAATATAAACCATAGTGTTAATTCCTAGTAAATTCCATCACTGCTGACAAGAAAGTTATTAATTAATTCTACCACAATGATTACATCTACAACTTCTTGACCTTCAGTTAAATAACCGAGCCACGCTCAATAAGACGACTGTCTCATGTTTTAAAATTTTATTAATTCATTTAGATTTAAAAAGCATGTTCATGCAAATCTTATAAACATCACGCGTTGTTCCAGCTCAGTTCTGCATGTTATAAAGTCGACACTGATCTTTCATCAAAGTGTTCCTGTGCCCGGGTTTAATCACTGTCCATGAAAATAAACAAAAAAAAAGAAGAACAAATATGTTTATTCCTTTGTTAAAACATAAAAACAAACAAAAAGTAAAAATCTCCTGCAGTTTAGAGCACCTGAAAATCTCTCCCTGAAAATGGGAAATGTTATGAAAGAAAATTTCATCAAAAAAAGAATCAAGTTATGGAATAATATCTAACTATATACAATATTTCTCATAATAATACACAATAAAAAGTTTATATTAATATAAAACCATGTGAAGGAGAAGTAGGACTTCGAGGTTGATGAGACTGAACCTCGGTTCCTCTGGGGTTCTTCTGTAGGAACCATTAAACCTTCATAGGGAAATTCTTCTTCTTCTTAGCAAATCATCACTTAATGTCCAAAACCTCTGGCGTTTCTCTTCAGTCTCACGCAGTGTCGTCTCTCACACTCCTGGACGAGGCTGTGAACCTCCATCACACTGATTTAACACACACTCTCACCTCCATGAGGACAAGGAGAGACCTCACACACCCCTGTGCATCAGCTGTTACTATAGCAATGATCACGTATTAATACAAACATCCTACTGTCAGAGAGAATTAATCAAAACCTTCTGACCAATCAGAGCGCAGAATTTAGCAGCACAGTGTGTGATCCTTAAAAAGTAAAAAAAAAACAAAAAAACAGAACAGAATCCCAGTGTGATACCGTGAACATCAGAGAGAGAGAGGAACAGAAAGAACACACACACACACACACACACACACTAAAGTGTCCCTATGCGTACACACCGAGTGCCTGTTTGGTCTAATTGTGAAAGGACCAGGACCAGGATACTACTGATCAGTGATGTGGTGATGGGAGGCGGCTAGGGGCGGAGCCATTTCCTTTCAACAACATGGCGCAAACCTTAGCAACTATAGAACACCTGAGGATTTACAGTCTAAAAGCAAACATCACTCAATTAATTACCAATTGACCATTAATCAATCGAAGGCGAGCTACAGTACTAAAGCTAACTTTCTTAACGCCATTAGGACACGCCCACATCCAGCACCATGACGGTTTGACTCTTACATTGCACTTTTAATCTCTGAACCAACACCAGTGGTGGAAAAGCAGTCAGCAGGTACTGTCATTTATTAAGCCCCTCCCACACCGAGTCATTGTTCAGGTACGATGGTGCGAGTGGGCGGGGCTACATAATATACACACCAAAACGACATTATTATTATTATTATTCTCATCGGTCAGTTAGCAGACTACGAGCAGATAATAAAGCTACACTGCACAGGTGGGCGGGGCATTTAATTAATAATCACATTTTGTAGCAGAGCTGCGATTGGCTGTTTGTCTTATCGGTCAGTATCAACATGGGTGTGGCTTATAAATTACGACAGGTTTCGACATGATTTATCATTAAGTTGTACACAGAAAATGATGGATTGTTCTTCGCTGTCAGTTTGAACAGGTGGGCGGGGCCTAATCCATGGATTATCTTTCCAATCCTATTGTTAAAAAGCCTGAGAAATGATTGAGTTACAATATAGCATTTGTTTGATTGATACTCTGAGTATTTAGTCATCCGTTTAGACATGTGGGCGGGGCTTGTGGTAAGCCGAGTCAGGTGATCAGGTTCACTCGTGTCGTCGCCGCCCTCCTTACTGGAGCACCTCGTATTGGCCGACGCGATCGCGCCTTCTTCGTATACAGACGCAAACTCCGCCCACCAGAAGTAAGAGAAGGGGGGCGCCGAGACTTATGGCCATGATGCAGATTACCAGCAGAGAGAAGAAATCTGACGGAGGAGTCCCGATGCCCACTAACATGGTCCTGAAGGGGACACAAACAAACAAACAAACAAACAAATAAATAACCCCGATGTGGATTTGGCTCGCGGTTGCTATGGTTACGTCTTTAGTGTTCACCGACTCACCAGCTGAGGTACTGGGTGGAGTTCGGGGCGGGGTCAGAGAGGCTGACACTGTAGGTGACGTTGAGTCCGTGCGTGACGAGGTTCTGGGTGAAATAGGCCGCGATGATGCGAGAGGGCGGAGCCTGGGTCACGTCCACGGGTTCCGAGTGGCTGCACGGCGCCGCGTCCTCGATGGCCGGACGATCGCTCTGATACGCCACGGGCTTCCACTGAGAGAATCCCACCACGGAGGAGTGGTTATCATGAGACCACACCCACTCCGACACCTGAGACCGGGAGACGCCATGAACACTTTAGACACGAAATTATAATAATCTAATTAAACACGCGCATGCGCTCTCGTGCTCACCTGGAAGATGGAGGGCGTGTACTCGTCATCGATGGACCGCTGGACGTCCACTCGGGTCTGAAGCGACGCCTCGCTCACCGTCTGGAGCTCCAGGGCGAAATGTGAGCGGTTGGTGTGTGGCGTCATGCCGCGAAGCAGGACACGCAGCTGGGAGGAGTTGGCGTGATGGAGGAGGCTAGGCCACGCCTCCTCTCGGCCCAAAGACTCGTACGCTGAAAACTGGGACGGATTATTATAATTAGATATTATTAAATCTATTATTAAATCCCTGTGTGTGTGTGTGTGTGTGCGTGCGTGTGTGTGCGTGTGTGTGCATGTGTGTGCGTGTGTGTGCGTGTGTGTGCGTGTGTGTGCGTGTGTTCTCACCAGCAGACACAGGGAGGCGTTGCTGCTGAAGCTGTGGTGTCTCCCACAGAGCTGTGCGGTGTGGTGTGTGTAGTCCACCGTCTGGTTCACATCGTCCCAGTCGAAGTCACGGAGCTCGTACGGAGACAACACACTCTGCCCCGTGCTGTTCATCTCGTCATACTCCCATAACTGACACACACACACACACACACACACACAGGAGAATGATATATAGGGTGAACCTGTGTGTAACACTCTGAGGTGTAAATCCTCACACACCTCCTGCTCAAGGTTCTCAAGGTGTTCTACTGTAGGGTTCTGGTACACTAACTAGTCAGGTGTTCTAGAGAACTTCCAGGTCCAGTTCTACACCAGCCATTTCAGAACTCAAGAATGGTGCGACACACACACGCACGCTGGTTTAAATATTATAGATCTTCTTTTGGGTTTAATGCTCTAGAACCTCAAATGGGTTTAAAGCCTAGAACGTCTAATGGTTTTAATGCTCCAGAACCTCTGTTGCCATTAATTTTCAATGCTGTAGTACCTCAATTGGTTTCAATCCTCTAGAATTTCTAATAATAATAATAATAATAATAATGCTTTTTATTTATATAGGTGACTTTCTGGTCAATGTCGCCTTCCAAATCAAACAGGTATAAATTAAATAAAATAAAAAAAGATAACATTGATGATGGGTTTTAACACCCCAGAAATGGTTCTCCACGTTTTCAGTTCTAGGTGTTAGAACCCTCTAGACCCTCGCTGTGAGTGTTTGATTGAGGTGTAGAAGAGTGTTGTGGTGCTGATTTGCCATTAGAGCAGGAGGACGATGAGACTCACACGTGTGAAGACGAGCGCACTTCTGTACTGCACGCTGTTCTCCGGTTCCACGGTCACACTGCCGGCGGGTTCCGGGCCGAAGAACGCGGGCCAGTTGACGGTCACCACTGACTCGTTGGAGTGCGTGTGGACCAGCAGCAGGGCCGGAGCTCCACCGCTGCAGAACAGGAAGTGCAGTGTGTCGTTACGGCCGACGGCCCGCGCGTGGAGGATCGAGACTCCGGGGTTCGGCACCGAGGGCGGGGCTAACCCGGGGTTCATGTGTAGAGACACCTGGACAGGGACAGAGGACGTGGTATGGTTATAACCTTCAAAATAACACTGAAATAAACATAAATAAAATATGTAGTCAAAGATTTTTAAAATATTTTCTTCATAACAGTAGTATAATCAGATAATACAAATATAATTTAAAAATCACATAAAATAAAACAAAGCATTAAACACACACACACACACACACAGTGGTACCTCGATATACATACGAACGCCTCACCTCACACATTTTTGCCTTAAGAACTGAAACGGTAAGAAGGAGAAAACGAAGCTGCTTTAAGTTTAGTTTTTAAATCAGCCAGTGCCGAGAGGAATCATAAATTAATGTTAATTGAGGTTTAATGTCTATTTCACATTTTACTTCATTTACATGTCTGTTCTAAATGTTTTGATTGTTTTTATATACAATAATTTGATTATAGTGTTGGAGATATTGGTAATATTTTTGGGTGGCTGGTACAGATTATCTGCATTTACATGATTTGAAATTGGGAAAATGCGTTTCACAGTACGAAACTTCACCCTAAGAACTCGCCTCCAGAACGGATTCAACTCGCCTGCTGAGGTACCGCTGTGTGTTAGTTTGGGTTTAACTTCAGTGCCAATAAAACACATGCTAGATCTTTACATAACTTTAGCATTCATGTTATCCCAAAACGACGCGTGTCAAAGGTCATTGAACCCTCATATCATATCCTACTGCCTGTCCGTAGTCCTGGTGTTTGTGTGTTTTCAACGTGAAAGGTCACATGACCAGATAGACACAAACACCATCCTGTCGCCTAACAGTTAAGTGAGAAGAAGCTCCTCTCCAAATCTGTTCAGAGTAAAAGTCACACACTAAACCACGGTGTCCGTCAGCGAGAGGAAGTGAAGAGGAGAAGTTATAAAGGGATGTGATAAAGGGATGTGACTCTGGTAAAGAGGAAAATCAGAACTGAAACTTTCTGAACTGAAGAGAATTTCTAACTGGATTTGAATTGATTCCAGTGGTTTGGTTTTGGCGCCATCTAGTGGATGAGGCTGTGATCTCATCCAAATAAATTATTTTTATATATATTTATTATTATTATATTATTTTATAAATTTATATACTAAAATGTTTTTAATTTTTTTATTTAATTGTATTAATTTAAAATAATTTTATTAATCTCTATGAAAACAGGAGTAATTAAATTTTATCTTTTAACTAAAATGCCATACTTTATTATACTTATAATGCAAAGATTTAGTTTTTACATCATATAAACATAATTGTTTTAATTGTAAAATGATGATATTAGCCCAGATCTCACTAAATTATAGATTTAAAGCTGTTGTGGTGCTTTAATTTGACTACAAAACAGATTAACTGAATAAATAAGGCTATAAAAACATAACTGAAGTACCAGTCCATTCTGTGGTGTCATGGTCTCAAAATAAATACGAATTAAAACTAGAAAGTGAAACTAAACAAGAGAAGAAACATAGAGAGAGAGAGAGAGAGAGAGAGATGAAGTTAAAGTAATAAAAGAAAAACAATGCAGTGAAACGCTGAAGCTTTAAACAGGTTTATTTTCACACAGATAATAAAGTGTAAATATGTTTACCTTCCGTGTGAAAGTGTCACTGTTCCCCATGAAGCCATTCACACTCCAGACTAAAAGGAACAAAGTGGAATAAATGAGATAAAGAGATTTAAACGCCGACATGCTGCTGCTGGAGCAAAAACACCGGAAGTGGAGCACTGCTATGGAGGCGCAGCGCGGTCACGTGATCACGGTCACATGATCACAGTCAGCTGACTCACAGTGTCATGGCGGATCTCCTGAGAACAACAACAACAAACCAGCACCTTTTCAACTCTGTAAATCTAATAGAAAGTAATTAACCTTCTCTGATTTAGTCTGACTGAACCATAATTTTTTTCCTGCTATTTATGTCAAATTATTTTATATTCTTTTATTTAACCTTCCCTATTTTATGTTGTTTGTCTGTTTATTTGTTGGTTCAATGTCAACTGTTATTATTTATTTGCATATTTTTGTTAAGTTTCCTTATATTTTATAACTGTGGATAGTTATTTGTATAATTCAACCTTTTATACCTGAATCTTGTATCAATAATATTCAATAATAATAATAATAATAATAATAATAACAACTGATTTGTAGTGATTCTGTGTCATATGTACAATGGAAAAGACTGGACAAGGCAAAATGATCTCATTCATGTGGATTTCAGCTCAGGGACTGAAAGATCAGACAATCTGGTGGAAAAAGCAGAGGTGATAGAAGTAAACATTAAATGATCAAAGTCCGAGGGGGAAAAACAGATTACGGAAAAGCACCAAGCATCAAATGGTGGCAGCAATGGGACAATGCAGGTGTTTTCTTTTCGAACATATCGATTTGGCTTGTTTGTTTTATTGTTTTATGTTTGAAATAAAGTACTCAAATCAAACCAGTTATAGTGAGACATCTGTATTGTATTGCAAAACAGTAGACTTGGTGAGGAGTGAGGGAACAAAACAGAGCGAACAAGTAATAATCAGCAGGACACAAACAGGAGATCAGAGTAAACTCGTAAACAGCAAACACCAACTGTCCTGTGTGAGCAGTGTCATGAGAAAGAGACAATAGAACATGAACAGTACTAATACAGGAAATACAAGCAGGACAGAGAAGAGATGATGAGGGGATTAGAAAAAAAGTTGTAGACACAGTGGAAACTATTCGAGAGACTGGAGAGAAAGATGGGAAAAAGAGGATATAGACTGAAAGGAAGATGAAAATAATTCATGATCAGAAGTGGTGGTAATGCAACATAATGGATGCCAACTGCTGGTAAACACCAAGAAGAAGAAGAACAACAAACACAACACAAAACAAGCCAGGGACAATACAAGGAGCAGTGAATAACAAAACAAAAAACAACAACAACAAAAAACAGAAAGAGGACCTTTAATTTGGAGTTTTTAAAAACCTTAATACTTTGAGTATCTCATCAGTTCATTTTTGAATACAAAAAGGGGAGTGTTATGGCTCTGATTTTCTGATCACAAGTTGGCTGTTTGAGCCCCAGCTCCACCAGGTTACAGCTGTTGGGCCCTTGAGGGAGGCCCTTAAAGCTGTCTGTTCCAGTTGTGCCGTATAATGGCTGATCCGGTGTTTTGACTCCAGCCTACTTGCAAAAAGGTGAAACACCAGTCAATTGTGCTCCCCAAGGCTCTGTCCTTGGCCCCCTTTTGTTCCTCAACTACCTCAGCCCCTCTTAGTCACATCTTTAGAAAATTCAGTACACATTACCATTGTTATGCAGATGATACACAACTTAATATCCCCACAAAGCCTGACTCAGCTCTTCCACCTGCCTGTCTCACAAACTGCTTAAACGAAATAAAGTTTTCCTGAAATTTTTCCAACTTAATAGTAATAAGAGGTCCTCCACATAGGGTCAAAATCCAAAATTCTTCAACCAAATTTAAAACTCAACTTAAGACTCATTTTATTCAGGAACGCATATTGTACATTATGTAAGGCTGCACTCAAATCTCAAACCATAAATGTTTTAAATCGCCATTTAATCCTTCGTCTGAATCATCATATATTTTTTAAATGTCTTAAACTATGACACTGTCCCTTTTCATTTAATTTATGTTTTTTAATCTTCTCTTACTACTCAAAGTTATCTTTGTTTTTAATGTTATCTTGTTTTACTGAATTTATTCTTGTTTGATCTGGAAGGCGACCTTGGTTGACCAGAAATGGGCCTATATAAATAAAAATTATTATTATTATTATTATTATTATTATTATTATTATTATTATTATTATTATTTTATGTAAAGAATAAAGAATTTCACTGTGCAGTAATGTGTTTAAAAAAATCTGATCAATTATAAAAATTATATTTATTATGAAATATTTATTCTCTTCCTTTTTTCCTGTAGTCTAAATAAATAAATAAATAAATAAATAATAATAATAATAATAATAATAATAATAATAATAATGTCTTTAAAGAAAAACAAAAATCAGGAAAAACTAGAACCAAGAATATTTGACCAAAATGTTTCAGTACAGTCACATAGCTGAATCAAATGAGCAACGGTTTCAGGAGCAGCTCGTGTCCTTATACTTTTTGAAAAAAAAAAAAAAAAAATGAAAGACTTGACATGATACTATTTATATAATAATCAAGACTTCGCTCATCTTGTTAATTAAAATATATTTATGAAGTAAAGTCCAAACTTTTTTCCAAGGAATATCAATAACAAACTCATCTCAGGACAGGCCCGTAGCCAGCCTAGTGCAAGGGGGGGGGTTCTTTTTTTAAAAAAGTGGACCTTTTTTCTCAGTATTTTGTATTTGAGTATTTACTCATTTTGTATTTCATTTTGAGGTTTAAATAC
>JAOVVA010000010.1:21088802-21105349 GCA_028565275.1 Leiocassis micropogon | reverse complement strand
GTGTAAAGCTGCTTTGCGGCAATGACAATTGCTAAAAGCGCTATACAAATAAAATTGAATTGAATTGAATTGAATTCTAGCCCTTCACCTAATTTAAGTCAGAGATGGTGATTATGTGCCTAAACATTCCTTTTGAACAGTGGATTTTTGAACAACATACACACACACACACACACACACACACACAGATGACACATAACTGTCAGTAATAAATACAACAGTACTTGCAGCTGCATGTCTACAGTATATTAATTGTGCTGCTTGTGATGTATCTATTTGCTACACAATCTGTCCACCAGGTGTCACTATAATGAGCCCTTAAATTAAACTTCATGAAATGAACCTTTTGGTGAAACTATTGGCTGGAATCCTCGACACAGAGGCATCATTTCGCAATCACTAGCATCACATCGTCTATTACTAATGTTCCTTGTGAGGTGTAGGCTGATTTTAGTTTGAATAAAATCCAAAAAAGTTACTGTTGTTGTTGACCCAGCATGATTTTTAAGGAGCGAGTCCATCCAGAAGCCGACGCCTTAAATTTCAGCAGAATTCATGAAAAGTGGTACATGATGAAATGGGCTTTATCTTTTACTGCTCATCTAAGATTTAATAAGCATCTCAAATACATGCTTGCTTATAAAGACTATATATATATATTTATTATATTTTTCCATTAAAAGCTGTCTATAGTTAACTTAAAAACATATAGTTTGGGATTAAAAACATTGTATTTAAAAACATTGTATTTACAATGATTCATGCCGGGTTTAATGTTATACATCGTAGACAATTCAGCATTTTGTTCATTACAAAAATCAATGTTTTCTTATCACAGCCATCAGTACAATACAAATCAACTTAACACACATTAACATTCCATACAGTCAGTCCATACTAGCAAGAGACCTGATCTGAGTAAAGTAAAGAGCTCAGACAGTAGGGACGACACTATAGATGCCGATTCCACACACGTTCTTGTTTCGCTCCAGTCGTAAATAACCTCCCTCACCCCAGTTAGGACCCCAACTGGAAAAAAGAAAGAAAGAGGGAGAGAGATAAAAGTGCTTTATCAAAAGTAATTTTTTAAATTAACAGCCTTTTATTTTGCAATAACTTAATAGTTACTTTCCTAAAATAGAAGAAAGAAAAACGTGTGTAACCTGTTTTTGATTAGCCAGTATTGTTGCCCTCCTTCTTTTCCATATCCAACTACCAGAACAGCATGGTTTATGTGATGACCAACACATGAATAGTCATTATAAATACCTAAAGTGCACACACACACACACACACACACACACACACACACACACACACACACAAACACACACAACAGGGAAAATAGTTTCATCTTAGTATTTTTTTTTAGTCAACATATTATCTATATAATGTTTTTCCCCTAAGTGATATGAGTTCAGGTAAATGAGGCCTGCAGGAGAAACACAGAGCAAATACAAGTTCAAAACATGTTACGTTCACAAGAGCTGAAGTTGATAAAAAGATCTAATACAACATTATGTGATAATATATTTATAATTGTAGATTTAAAAATGAAATAAAATGCTCAGGTTGAAAGTGACCGGGAACATTATGAGTTTGTGCCAAAAACAAACCCAACATGAGTGTTAACACTATTATTAAAACAGTAAGGCGAAGGGCTCCGATTATAAAAATGCATGAAAAGGTTCAAGGAATATACAACACCTGTGGCTCTACTGTGCTAAAATATATGCTTTATAGCAGAGCTTTTTTCTTTTACACTTCCGCAGGTGTGTGTATGGCTCACCTTGCCCGTAAAGATGAAACGTGCTCTGGTTGGAATGAATTCCCACTGCAACGGGTCCGATGTTAGCCACTGCCTTCTGCAGCTCGTACTCGCTATAACGTTGAAGCACGCGGAAACCAGAACAGCGTCCGTATTTATGACGATAATGATAATCGCAGCTCCCATTCTACACATTCAAGCACATACACACAAACATATTCATATACAGTTTATGTACTACACACACACTACCAGTCAGAAGTTCACACACCTGATTCTACACCTGATTCTACGTTGTAAAACAGTGCTGAATGCATCCGATAAGTACAATAATCTCCTGTAAACAGTTTTGACTTTGACCTTTATTTATCACTATTAAGATTCTAAAACAATGCAAGACGATATGGAAGATTTTTTAACATCAGCCACCAAAGAACTCAACAATCCATCACATGCATTTCAAAAAGTTGAATATTATCAATCCAACTGTTAGCTCACTGAAAAGTAAGGCGACCCAACGCACATGGTGGCAGGAACAGTCAATCAGACTACTAACACAGACCATAATAATATCTTTAAATAGTCTAAAGAGTAGATAAATGATTTAACACACACATTTTTTTTGAATACAAAAATAAACAAAAAAACTGACCTTTTCTTTATAAGGGTATTCCGACTCCTTGGTGATTCCATTGTGGTTTATAATGTAATTAAAGGCATTAGTCATGAGTCCTCCGTTACAGCCTTCGTTTCCCTCCCCAAAACTGCAGTCCACCAGGTTCTGAACACTCAGAGGAACCAGCCGTCCTTTCTTTTTCTTCATTTGAGCTTCTAAAGCTCCCACTGCACTGAAAGCCCAGCATGAGTTGCATTTCCCCTAAACCCAAAAACAGCCACACAACACTAAGTGAAAAAAAATCATGAAGTGAAACACCATGTTTCTTCAATTTTACACAAATACAAATATAATATAATATTTGCTACTATGTCTATTAAAAACGTCCTAATGCACTTAAATACCTGGTCTTTCACCGGGGTGACAAATCCATCCTCAGTCCAGTTCACACTGCGCGGGAGGGGGAAACCACTCAAGAAGTTCTCATTAGCAACATCAGGAGATAAATTCCCTAACTTCTCTAACTTCAGCCCATTCAGGTTAGCATTGACTTCTTCTGTTGTCTATGTACACACACACACACACACATGTGAAATGGTAAGAGATTAAGTGTTTTGACTTCCATTTGTAACCCAGTACATCATAGAAACACAGACATACCAGATCATACCATATCTGCAAGGTGGTTGATCCTCAAGGTGTAGGTGTGTTTTCCTGCTGCAGCTTCTTTATTGTGCTTCATGACTTCTGAAAATTTCTGCTCCCAAATTACTCTCCTGTATACTTCTTCTCTCTGACACACAAACACACCATTTTGAATAACCATCACAAAAATGCTACTTAAATGATAATTTCCCCAGAAAATGTGGTTAGAAGATTCAAGTGTTGTTTTAGATCCAAACCTGGTCTGCATTGACTAGGACAAGGGAAAAAATCTTAACAGCAGGCAAGACTTATGAAGTAGTGTAGTGCAGGGCTGTGGGTAAAGGTGGAACCCCAGATTAGTAATTAATTTGTTTATTTGCTTCCAAAGAGCCAGACTTTTGTATTTTTAATGTAGTCCTGAGCTACAGTTCTCTAGGCCTCCTGAAAGACTTTTAGGGTCCATCATTTCTGATCAGTTCTTTTTTTTGTCTCCTGTGTTCAGTCCAGTCCCTGTACCTGATGAGTTTCAGATGAATTTAGTCTGTTGGTTAAGCCACACAGTGACCTATGAATTATAAAACATCTAACTGAAGGCATGAACCAGTGGGAACCAGGTGCAGATGATGAGAGATGATCAGGCGGAGATTGTTATACTGCTGATGCTGAATGCTGAGGGTTTGGAACAGACGAGAGGGGAAATGAGGTCGCTGCTGAGGCTGGTACATAAAAAAACCAGTTTATAAATTATACCTTTAGGCACTTTGCAGCCTGTCTCAGTAAAACTTTTGTTCTTATTTCTTTAATTAAATCTACTTAATATACCAAAATCATGCATTTTCTTAACCTCCTGAGACACACTCTCTACTGTTGTGTTCCTTGTAAATTCTTCTTACTGTTCCTGTTAACTAGTGCCTTATAAACAACATCTTTAAACAGGACAAAGTTTGGTAAAATAATTATCCATGACAGTCTTCATATGAGGAGCGTACAAGGATATACACGATATCGGCAGTGTAGTTAAGAGACGATGTCATGTCCTCATGTGAGGGTATTTGATTCAGAGGTTAAGCTGCTCCTGATTCAATCTTGCGATGTGAATAAACAAGGAAAATGTGCAATGAGGTCCTGATTCAGAATCGAGATAAAAGCCATAACGAAATGAATCATCCCTAAAGTGCCCCAGTAGTTTGTTTTATTTGTTTGTTGGAAACTTTTAAAAGGGCATTTAAGATCAATGTAAGATAATGTGTCCAGATCAGCACTAGTGATTTAAAAGCCTTAGTCTCTGTTATTACAATAAACTGTTTTATATTACAAACAAATTTGTCTTTGTCATGTTTTTCAATGTAATCTATTTTTTTTCCTTTAATCTTTTATTTTTAAATTGTGCTCTTACCTCACTGGTGTAGTCTTTATTAAACTCAGCTTTCCAGGACATCCAGTAACCATCCAGATTGATATCACAGCAAACCTGAGAGAGCAGCAGAGCCGAGAGCACGACACGCATCATCACGCCTGTTAACCCAAACAGAAAAGATACACAATACACAAAATATATATTTTGGCATAAATTAAAAAAAAAGCAAAAGAGCTAGGATATATACAGTATGTGTTGGTGATTTGCTTACATATAAAACATCAACTGAAGCTCAACACCACTTGAGGAGATCTAGAGAACCCGTCAGCTGTTCCATGGGATTCATAGCCATTGGACCTCTCTTTTTTTACCTGCGTGTTAGCGAAGTCCACGCTGTGCTTGTCACAAGCTCAGGGGGCAGAGCGCATGCCTGGGTGGATGGGCAGCGAACCCCTCCCTTTAATCTGCACCGTCTCAGTAGGTAGGCAAGAACAGAAATGAGGGGACTATGACCTGAAGATGCGTTAGGGACAAGTATTAGCGGTAGACGGAGAAGACCAGGGTGGGGGCAGCTGGAAACCAGCCTCCTGCTTTGCGGTGAACAACAGACGGCTGTATACTGCACACAACAAAGGGGAGAGGAAGGCAACCTGCTGGTGGTCCTGCACAACAAGGTGGACATGGTCATACACCTTGCACATGCTTGCACATACCAGAATTCTGGTACAAGTATCCAGTCCTTGGTTTAAAATGACAGAGATTATTAGATAACTGATCGCATGGTTGTGCAGCTGTCGGGTGAACAGGAGTATAAAATAATAAAGGTAATAAATACTGAGTGTAGAATTGGGCTGTCAAAAGAGATTTTAACTTCTCACTGCTTATTATAGTACACTGGACCTCCACACAGTCATAAATACTCAGACAAACAGTGACAGACAAGCAGACGGTGAAGCAGTGGGACAAAGTAGCAGAGAGGATTTTTGTATATTAAAGTGAACTCTATTTGAATTTAACCTTGATCTAAAAATCTAGAGCAGTTTTCTTACCTTATCTTCTGTTTTCTGTTTACCTATCCCCTGTGTGTGTGTGTGTGTGTGTGTGTGTGTGTGTGTGTGTGTGTGTGTGTGTGTGTGTGTGCGCGTGCACATTCATTTGCACCCAGTTTTTCGGATTTGTAGATACTGAAGTCATAAAGCAGGTTAATCCAGTCACAAAGTATCATGTTGTAGCTTGATGTTGAATATCACATGATTTGCTAAGAAAATGTTGCAAAAACACTACGCTTAAAATAAAAGAGGAAGCTTTTCTGAATTACCAGCACATACCTTTAATTTGCTCTGGATCACTGCAGTAGATTTTTTTTTTTTTTTAAATTGCGTTAATTAAGTGAACGAGTATTAAATCTGTTAGGGTCCCAACTTCACAAAATCGATTAATGTATTTAAATATAAAAACAAATCTTTATATAATAGTAAATGTTTTTAAGACTGTATTTAAGACTTGCTCCTGAGCGTTCCTGTCCTCACTATGGCTTAATGTGTCTTAATTTTCAACTGTATATCCCTTTTTTTCTGACTTCCCGTTAGTGGTGGATTTTGTATGGGTAAAAAATATTACATGTTAAAATGAGAATTATGGGTGTTAGTGATAAGACTAGAGGTGATACAGCCCTAAATACCACTTAGATTGTTGCTGGGATACAGAAGTTAAAACAAACAGAACTTGAGCAGATCAAAAATAAGTTCAGAAACTTGTAGAAAATGTAGTTATAAAAGAATACAAGTGGAAAAAGTAAAAATAAAGAAGGTGAGGAACTGCCTGAAATCAGCACTGAATCAGTAAACACTGTGATGTAGGAGGGTGGGAGGGTGATATCTTCTCATATGAAGTGAATAATTCTGAGTACTCAGAGTAGACATACTGTAGTTAGTGAATCCACCATAGCATGTGACCAAAAAAAAAAAAAGATTCACTTCTTTTCACACTATAACATCACAACTGACATTTGCTTAAAGCTGCTTTACTGTAGCTTAATGTCCTATTGCTAACCTAAAAGTGGGTGGTGTGTCTGTATCAGGTTTACTAGACATCTTGATGACAACATTACCACTTCATCCTACCCGATCAGTACAATGAAATCAGGAAGCACATCAGAAATCTTCTAAGAAAGGTTTGGTGCTTACATACTCACAAGAAAGTCAGATAGAAGTCTCTATATGTATGTGGATTATGGAAGGTTAAACTTGACATCAAAACTTTCCTTGAGTGATTACCATCAGGGAGAGTACATGGAGAATTCCTCCAGAGCTTTTACATCATACATAGAACTTTTTATACAGGCCAGTATGTACTAAAAGCCTATGTGTTAAGAATATGGTTAAACCTGTGTATAGGAAGACAAGTGCAACCTGAGTAGATGAGTAGCAGCTTACATGACCTAGTGCTTAAAGACAAAGAATGCTACAGGAAGCCATTTCTGCTGACTGCAGTCACACTTTATAATAACACTCATCGGTGTCAGGAAAGGAATCTTCTTCTCTTCACCATATATAGTCTTGCGTATCCTGTTCTGTAGCCAAACTCTTAAATCTGGTAATATTCCATCCATGCATTTTTGAGCTTATCCACCTAACTGCTCTAACACAATCATGTACTTTCATTATCTTCTGTTTTATTAATATTACAGTTTATCCATATATTGTTGGGGCACCTTGTACCTTGCAGTTGTTTAAGGTTCCATTTGTTTGTATGATCCTAATGTACGGATATGAAATATGAAACGTATTGACTCATTAAGAAACTTAATGTACAGTTCCTAATTGATTTTAATCTAGCAGTATAATACTTTTTCACATCTTTTATGTTTGTATCTTGTTTATATAAGTTGTGGACTGGCTGCATTTTGCATTATACTTCCGTTTGGCCCTTTGGGATTGATAAAGAACTAACTGACTTAATAAAGCCTGAAGAAAGAGAACAGAGATCACTACCATATTTATTTATAGATTGTTTTAATGTAATTTTATTTGGTTGCATTTTGTTGTGTTGCATTTAATATTTTGGTTTAAGGAAACGTGATTTTTGATGTACAGTACATGGGCATGGGGTCACTTAAGATGGTTATGATGTTGGACTTTGGATTAAAAGGTCATGGGTTGAAACCCCAACACCACCAAGCTACCAGTGTTGGGCCCCTGAGCAAGACCCTTAATTCTGACCTGGTCAGATGTATCATGACATAAGTGTAAGTCGTTCTGCACAAGGGCATCTGCCAAATGCTGTAAGTAAGTGTAGTATAGTTTAAAAATCAAGAGCAGAGGAACAAAACAAACATGGTAAAGCAAAACTTTAATCAGGTCAAATGTTCAGTAAACATTATTAACTTGCTTTTTTTAAAAAAAATTTTTTTACCTATAGTAGTTGATTCCCTGATGAGAAACATCACAACTCCTGACGGGGACCTCAGCCACCCCAGCAATCAACTGATCTCTCTGTTGTGGTCAGGAAAGTGCCTCCACTCCTAAGGGCCAGAGAGCCTGAGGAGGAGTTTAAATTCCAAATAGCGTAAATGGAAAAATGTTTGATCATGGCTTAGAAAGCAGTTAGGAATTCAGCCTTGTTGTTAGGAACTAGTTAGCTTTGCAGCCATAAATAAAAGAACAGCGATAGTTCAGATGTGATTCAGAATGACAGAATGAGTTCAAATGTTTTTAGATAGATAGATAGATAGACAGACAGACAGATAGATAGACAGACAGACAGATAGATAGATAGACAGACAGACAGACATTTATCTCCTTTTCGATCTATGCGGTGTATGGTTGAGGGCTTTTCTCAAGAGCCCAACAGCTTGGTGGAGCTGAGGTTTGAACTCATAATCTTCAGATTTTTTATTTAAGATCTTAACCACTAACCTACCGGTGCCCCACTTTATTACTACACTGATCTTAATCTTTTCAAATTACCAGAAATGCTGTGATAAATGACATGCATGTCACTGTGTCTACAACACAATGGTAAGCTCATCCACACCTTAAGAACACAAACGTCTATCACATATTAGATTGATTTTGCAAACAAATCATCATCATCTTCTTCTTCTTTTGGCTGTTTCTGTTAAAGGTTTCCACAGCAGACCACTTGTCTCCATCTAGGGTCTTGTCTACCACGTCTTCCCTTGTCACTCCAACCTCTCGCACGTCCTCCCTCACCACATCCATCCAACACTGAAAGTTCCTATTTTAACCTCTACAGTTCTACCCTTCCTTTATTTCCCTCTCTCTCTGGACATGTCTGCCCCCTCTCTTCCTCAGATATCCTGCTGACAACCGTACCTTGTTCTTGAGGAGCAGTTGTTGTTGTTAACCTGGGCCTCAACCAATCCGGTATTAAAAATATTTTTCATGATCTGCATATTTATTTGGCGCATGTTTTACCCAGATGCCCTTCCTGACGCAATCCTCATCATTTATTCGTGCTCGAGACTGACACTAAGACTACACTGGCTTGTGCGTCCGCCCATCATGATATAATTAGTATTTCCTGCTTCTCAAACGGTTAATAACCTAGAATTATAACTGGACACCTGGATGTTGCTTATGCATCTGTCTGATGTGGGTGAATCTGCCTGCTTTGGTGCCACCTCTCCACACTCCTGCTGTAACTCCTCATGTGATTTCGTGTGGCAGTTTTCCATGTGCTTGTGGTATTGCCATGATGCTTTCCTGACTTTTGACATATGTTACATCATTGTGCTATTGTTGTTTATGGAAGAAGAATAGCTCCAAACAATGCTTTGTTTCATTTCTGCTATTGCGCGACTGTCGGAACCTGTTGCCCTGCGTGTCTCACTAATACCTTCCTGCAAGCTGCATAGTGTGGAGTGACACGGCGGAAAGAGGACTACCATAAACAGCAGCTAAACATTTCAAAACTAATAATAAAAAATAATTGAACAACATTACTGTTTCAAAACAGTGTCTGATATAGATATTTTTTTTAAAACAAAGATCGATTCACAAAACTGAACCATCTGAATCAGAATGATCAATAATATGGTATCAAGCACAACAAGTTGTGTCTGGGAAAAAAAAAAATCTGACCTCAGACATTCACTAGATGCTCCTCCACTCATCTCATCAGAATGTGTAACACACTTTGTTTAAATTGCATTTTGCATTCAGAAAATTGAGACCATTTAAAGAACGTGTGACATGAACTACAGGTTTATTGGCTGGTAAGAGACAACCGGCTTGACCTTAAAACTTTAAGTGATTGCCACGGAAGGTCTGGAGATATATCCACACTGAAGTTCTTGCAAACTGAACAGACCAGCTAGGAGGAGTTTCTTAGGCTTTGAAGAAAACTCAACTTAATGTAGCCTACTGTACATGCCTGTCTGAAGTACTGTTTAACAACAGGTAATATTGTAAACAGTGGAATAGACCACATGTCTGTCTTTTCGAGGAATGATAATGGAAGATGTATGAGACCATGATGCAAGATTAATCTTTAAATTGTGTAATTTAAATTTGCGTATGTGTTTGAGAGAGTGAGAGAGAGAGAGAGAGAGAGAGAGAGAGAGAGCACTCTTACCTCTGTGTGTGTTTCCAGGAGGCAAAGACAGAAAGTAAAATCTTGTTGCAGTTCTTGGTGTATACAACACTAAGGAGGAAATGACCTCACAGCCATGCCTTCATTTCTCTTTCTGCCCTTCAGTCTCGTAAAGGGTTTACAAGAATCATACAGATACATGTACTGACATAAATATGAAATCAACTTTGTAGAGTTGTGAGGGTGTGGGATATATTATAGCAAGCAAACAGTCAGTTCACATGGAAAAATAGGTTAGTCCCTATTAAAAGTGGTCCAAGAAAAGACAACTAGGGAACCAATGACAATATCAAGGCTTACTGATGCATGTGGGGGGAAACCGCGTCTCCATCCAGTCTGATCTCACAGAGGCAAAAGTGATTGCTAGCTCTAATAGAAAGGAGTCAGTAACTGTGTAGCTGCGTAGCTGCAGACCGGTCAGCGTGGTCATACTGACCCCTGTCCACCACTGAGAGCTCCTACAATGAAGGCCTGTGCATCTCTGATTTGGGGAAGGAAAGGAAAAGAGAAATGAGAAGAAAGGCAAGCTGGCAAACACCCACTACTACTTATAGGACTTATAAAATCTGCTGCTTAGGCCCTGGTGACAGATATCACGTTATGCATATACTACTTTGTATATACAGTAACATGATCATCTCTCGATTAAGATTTTTTTTCTTTGATTGTGTATTTTTAAAATATACAATCATGTTGCATAAAGGTTAACTTAAAGTAACATGGTCTCATGGTATTGAAACTAGATAAGCATGACCTGAAAACACAAGGTTTGAAAAACACAAGGCCGATTTAATCTTGGGTCTCTACGCCCACAAAACCACATCCTGCTGACTCACCAGAGTAACTGTTTAATAAAAAGAAATATTCATTGTAAAAAGTGAAATGAAAATATTCATTTTCATCTTATTATCTTTAACATAGTAAAATGGGCAGGACTGAAAACATGATAGATTACTTAGTGTGGTTTAGGATCTTAGTTTTCATAGCATAGTCAACGCTTTATCACCCCCTTTGTTACTTGCACATAACCAACCCGAACAAGCTTTTACAGTAGGATTAGAATTTCACTGAGCATAGATTTTTTTTCAGGATGTACAGCCTGCAATTTAAAGCTTCACTGTTCTTTATGCGAATAATACCCCTATCTCACCTATGCGGTTTGACTCACGGTGAGATGCGGTGTCGGGCACCGTGAGCTGCCGCGATTGCCTGCCGACGCTCCGCTGACGTTCCGTGAAGATCTGCAAGGTCATGTTTAATTTTTCACGCGGAAAGCTGGAAACGTACTCACAGCGCCAAAAACTCGCTGTGAATCATGATAAACCGTACTTATGGCCACCGCGCGAAACCACATAGGTGAGATAGGGGTATAAGGAAAAGTCCTAGTAACTGCATCATTAACACAATGAATCAGAAACAAAAATTTTAGTATTTGGCAACATCCTGAATGGGCCCTGTTTAAAAATGTGCAATAATAAAACAGATTGACTTTTTACTGGACCATGGCATGGTATTTTTTATCTAGACCACCTTCTTTTGCAATAACCTGATTGATTGTTCCATTTTTGCTCTCATTATAGGAAAACGAAAAGGCCATGCCTAACTTATTTCCCTTTTCCTTTGTGTTAAACAGTGTTACTGTATAGGTTCTGCTAATTTTATTACTATGCTTGACATGTGTAAAGCCTTCTGGGAAGATTGAAGATTACTATCCTGCTCTATCTAGTTCCAGTTGTAAAAAAAATAATCTTTATCTGCCCTTAATGACTACAGACCAGTGGCCTTACAATCAATCAATAACAGTTCTGGGGTGATTGGTGTTGGTCCCCTGCAGCTTGTCAACTGCCTTCAGGTTGGAGCCAAGAATGCTGTCGTCATTCTTCTTCTTCAACATGCTCTTTCTCACCTAGACAATGCAGTTCAGAGAGCAACATGTTCTTAGATTTCTTCTATGTCGTTAACTCTGTATTGCTCTGAGTCTACTCCTACTCTGTTGTCAAAGTTTTTGACAGTGGACAGGAGGCGGAGCTTGGTGGACGGCTTTGTAGAGTGGTGTGGGAGCCACCACCTATAATAGAATGTGTAGGAGATATTTGTGGAGTTTTAAGACTAGATTGAGCACCATTTTCATTTTAGGGAGGCGGTGGAAGTGAGGGAGAGCTACAGATGGGTACCTTGAAGTTCACCTGGGTTACAGACTAGACTCGAACTCTAACACAGACACTGTCTACTGGATGGGACAGAGGAGACAATATTTCTTGAGGAAGCTCAGGTTCTTTAATGTTTGCATTAATGTCCAGTGAACCACCGCATTTAATCCATATGTGCAGAGGTATGTCGGTTGTCTCTAATGTTAATTATTTTTCAGAGTAATTTTACATTAAACCTTTGTTTTTTTATAATTGTGAACTGGCTGCTGTAACAATATAAAATTTTTTTAATTTATTTGATGTTTTTGTCAGCAGTAACATAATAAACATTTCAAGGACCAGCTCCATTGGCAGACATTAAAGCCCATGCCATAAGATAAAGTGGTATGTTTTGCACCATAAGCAGTTCCTCCTCCTCTCTATGCTCTTACCATCCTTTTGCTACAAGTTAGACACATTTGTTTATAATGTTGCTATCTTTGAGGTTTACCAATCTTGTGGTAAGCTCTCTATATATACACTGTGGTTTCTTTCTTTTGATGTTGACTTTGACACACACCCACCGACCTCCTGGACCATGTGCTTCATCACTTCTACTGTTGTCAGGGGCTTATTTTGTTTTGTTTGGCTTTTTCTTTTTTGCTTTTTAGTGCTTCTAAACTGACCACTGCTTTCTTTCATTTTAGGAATTTGCTAAATTGTTGTTTATGTATGCTGATAATGTTTGTGCTTTTTAGACTTCCTATTGACCCTTAACATCAACAGATGATACATGCAAATGCAACACTCATATTAATAATGCATATTATTTATTTATTTTAATTGTAATGCACTTTGAGTGATGGCTACAATTGAATCACTATGTTATGGCAAGTAAAATAAAGCGTGGCTTTGTCGGGCCGTTGGGAGAATTCAGTTCAATTGCATTTTATCTATGTAGTGCTTTTAACAGTGGTCATTGTCGCAAAGCAGCTTTATGGAATTAAAAAACAGAAAATAGGTTAGAAAAATATGAGGAAATATGTAAACATTAAAATTATAAATATCAATTTGTCCCTGATGAGCAATAAGAGTGCAACAGTGGCAAAGAAAAACTCCCTGAGATGACAAGAACCTTAGGAAGACTCAACAGGGAATTTTGTCGATACGGGATAGTATAAACATACATAAGTCTTTGCTATATCTATGTGCTACAAGACTGAACATTTAATGTAATGGGAAAGGTCTTCAAGTTAATATTAACTCCACACTTCCTGTTTTCCACTCTTTAGTTAAAAACTGTTCTGGGGAATTTCAGTCCTAAACTATTTAGCGACTGTAGTCACAAGTCACCAGAGAAACACTGCCCAGCCCAAGGTACTATTCATGGTCACTGATTGGAACCATCCTCAGTCAGCACACACGTCCCGAGCAGACCACACACGGTCATCCTCAGCAGCAGCCAGAGGCCTCCAAACCACAAGAAGTCCAACCAGAAGCGAGACACCAGGATGTGTCAGACATTTCTGGAGGGCAGGAGGGGTCGATTCTTCTTCTGGCAGCTAATAAAAAAAATAAGGTTTTGTACACCAGGGAACTTCTCTCAAAACTGCTGTAGAACAGGAATCAGCTGTGTGAAAACAGCAGCATGGTCATGTTTTATTGTGGCCTTTCATAGTGATACAGTATGTTATCTCTAGATTTGTAGCTCCACCCTCATATCTCTTTATTTTATTTTTTATTTGTTTTACTGTGATCTCTGTTTGTCTACTTTTATGTGTTCATTGTTGTGCATTTCATTCTACTACAGTATATCAGTTTATGCGTTTCCAGTGTGTGTAAAAGGACAGAGCAGAGTCACTCTTGCAGTGCTGCACCGCTGATATACTCAAGATTTGGTTCTTGTGTTGTAACATGATCCAGCCACTGTGACCAATGCAGTATGTTGGCACTAATACTACCAGGTTGCTTTAAACTGCTTGTCCTAAATGGAGCATTGTCATACATTTCAGATAAACAAGTATTTCTGGCAATTGCTGCTGTCTTATCAGTTTAAGGACACACCCACACATGGTCCGAGTAGAAACCAAGATACACCTGATTACACCTTTTTCTTGTGTTTACACTGTATTCTCAATCATAATTTATAAATTATTATCATGATATCATGATGCAATATGTGCAATATGTATGCTGCATAGCAAACTGTTTAATCAACATGGGTTAACAAAATGAATACAAATATATCCGTTCTTCAATATTACATGTCACATTTTTAGGGGAATGTTTTTTTTTTTTTTATAATTGCAGCTAGAAGATTGCTAGGAACAAATATTGCATAGAGCTGCAAGCAGGTACAGTAAGGGTGAGGTTATGAGCCTTCCACTTTATGTTATTTTTTCTGGTGGTGTGTGCGCCCTCCTCAGGACAGTTTGGTGAAGAACACTTGAGTACTTAATATATGGTAGATTCAGATCAGTTTGGTTGAGAGGGAACATTTTCATCGGGGATTTGTTGGCTTGTAAACAAGCCTTATTCTATTAATTGTTTAATATTAAACAGTTAACATCTGATATTTATTGAATAAAACCAGAACTCAAAGCCTGTTGTTGATGTTTTTCCGCCCAGTTAGTCATTGTAAAGTATATGCTAGCAATATTTTTTAGTTCCCTCCTCAGAGCTTTGTCTCCAAACTGCAGTTATTTCAATTAACTTTTATTTGATTTGCAAAGTGCATTTAACAGCGAACATCATCACAAAGAAGATTTGCCTGAATGTATAAATTCCAAAAAAGAACTTTCATATATTCATTTGTTCCTAGAAATCTTCCAGCTGAGATGACATTATGAGAAAAACTTGAGAGGAACCAGACACAAATAGGAACCTATTATAATAAAAATATATAATATAATAAAATATAATATAAGCTAATACAAGCTTTTTTCCCAAATACTCGGAAAGGGCAATCATCAGAGAAAATTACTTTACCCCTCAGCACTTCAATTCTTGTACTTTTTGCAGAATATCAGCCTGTCCCTGATGTTTTTTTTTTTTTTTTTCTGGAGAGAAGTGGCTTCTTTGCTGCCCATTTTAAAATGTATGAAGGTAAGTGTTACCATCAATCATGTGTCATGCCAACAGTAAAGCATCCTGAGACCATTCATGTTTGTTGCTTCTTAGCCAAGGGAGTGGGCTCACTCAGAATTTTGCCTAAGCACACAGCCATGAATAAAGAACGGTACAAATACGTCCTCTGAGAGCAACATCTCCCAACCTCCCAAGAACAGTTTGGTGATGAACAATGCCTTTTCCAGCATGATGGAGCTCCTTGCCATAAGGCTCAGGGAACAAAACATAGAAATTTTGGGTTCATGGCAAAGAAACTTCACAGACCTTAATCCCATTGATTAATAAATTTGTGGGTTTTTGTTTGTCCACCTCTTGAGGATTGACCAGATTCAGAGAAAATCTAAGCATTGATTATGTGAGATTGGGCCCCATCAGTCAGGGTGTGGACCAGAAGTTGATTGACAGCATGCGAGGGCGAATTGCAGAGGTCTTAAAAAAAGTGTCAAGACTGCAAATATTGACTCTCTGCGTAAACTTACTGTAATTATCAATAGAAGCCTTTGACACTTGTGAAATGCTTGGAATTGTACTTCTGTATACCAGAGTAACATCTGACACAAAGATCTAAAAACACTGAAGCAGCAGACCTTGTGAAAATTAATTCAAATTTGTGTCACTCTCAAAACTTTTGGCCATGGATGTGAAGTGATTATAAATAATTTTCTTTTAAAACTGTCAAAAAGTGCAGTTGTGTAAACAGGAACAACATTATAGTTTTAATATTGATGGAGAACTGAGTACAAAATTGTTCACGGCAATTGCAGTCCAAAGTGATCTTCATAGTTTCTGAACCTGTCTTTAGGCCGATCTGTGGAACCTTCAGCCCGCCTCAGCAGCAGCAAGTGGGTGAATGTAAATGTCGCTGCGCCTGGTGTATAGAGCTAATGCAGTTAGCTTGTGTTGCTAATATGAGATTATACAAAGTCCAAAGTTAAGCATGTAACAAGTATATTAAATAAATATTTACTGCGATTATTTATTTATTTTTTTCATTTTTTTTCTTTTAATTTCTTAGCTTTAGAAGGTTTATGTGGCTGTCCACATGCAGCCAAAGGATTCTACACACACACACAAGAGACAAATTACAAGTTCTACAACAAATGTGTTACTTTGTTAAATGCAAACTTAGGGTTAGGAATGGAGAAAAGCACTCAGGATGAATCAGACAGGTCTAGAGGGTGTAGTAATGAATCTGGATACAGGAACGTAAAAAATCAATTATCTGGGGATTGGATTACATATTTTACAATGCAAGCAATTCTGGATTTCAGTTATCTCTCTCCCTCC
>JAOVVA010000010.1:21050895-21085761 GCA_028565275.1 Leiocassis micropogon | reverse complement strand
TAAAGCTGCTTTGCGGCAATGACAATTGCTAAAAGCGCTATACAAATAAAATTGAATTGAATTGAATTGAATTAAAGTGTGACCTGCTTTATGAGTGGGTCCTACTACACACTGATTTACTCCTACTGAGGCCAGTATGGACATAAATGCTATTCTCAGAGGGTCTTCTTATTGTAACAGTGGACACAGAGTTTATGAGGGTGGATCCTAATATTGCCCGAGTCCCTGTAGTCAAATGCCCTGCAATTGCGCTCATTTAGTGAGGTCATATCAGGAATATTCACAACTATGTTATTTTATAATAAGTGTCTTGGATAACCTATGTTTGTT
Source organism: Leiocassis micropogon (assembly GCA_028565275.1). Classification (NCBI taxonomy): domain Eukaryota; kingdom Metazoa; phylum Chordata; class Actinopteri; order Siluriformes; family Bagridae; genus Leiocassis; species Leiocassis micropogon. The sequence continues at coordinate 21,085,431 of JAOVVA010000010.1, read as the reverse complement.
TAGGGGCTTTTAAAATCCCAACTCCAGCATTAGAGCCCTCACAATGGAGAGGGTGGGTGACGACTTGGCGGCGTACTCGCACAGCCAAAGCTAAGGCTAAGGTTAGCCCACTGGAGCACACCTCCTCTGCGCTTCACGTGTCCAACAGGTTTGCTCTCCTCAGTGAAGCACCCGCTGAGAAACCTGAAAGAGCTCTGGTTATAGGATACACGTGAATATAGCTAGGCCTTTAGGGCGCCCGCTACTGCATTAAACGTACATTCACATCAACAGTGCTTTATCAGTAATTTCCTAGAGTTACCAACTTTGATTGGATCGCTGTCTGACCCCACAGAACTCGATCAGACGACTGAATATTTAGAGTCAACATTCCATAGATAATGTAGCTCCAATTAAAAAAAAATTATTAGAGATAAGAAACTCGCTCCCTGGCAGGATTGGGGCCGTTCATGAATTGAATTGAGAATGAAAGGTAAATTCCAATTCACTTCCTGCAATGGAATTGGAATTGGAATTGCATGCGGCTGACAGGAAATGGAACTGGAATTGAATTGGAATGTCAGGAAACAGAATTGAAATCAAATAAATTCCACTAAATTCCACTTGAGTTGCTAAATAAAATAATTTGACTTGATTTGCTTAATAGCTTATAGTACTGTACATTAAATATTTTAAATCACATAAACAACAAACATATAAAAGAAATACAAAGTACTATATGTTTGGTATGTTTATTTAAAGGGGTAAAATATTAAATATGATTCTTTTTTGCAGGTGTCTCTAAAAAGAGTTTCCTAAAGTACATTTCCCAAAATTCCATGCAAGGTGAAGGTTCATAACCTGGGATTATAAATGTAAGCCAATGAGCGCCTGTTTTGAGGGTGTAAGTTTGGAGTTTTTCCTGTTAGTTTGAGTGAAAAGAATTTGATCGTAATTGGATAGCTTTTTGTGTATGATCTTGGACTGTTTTGAGAATCTGATTTTTGTATGAACCCTGGACTCCAAAATTAACACATAGATTTGGATTAACCTATTAAACTGACAATGGCTGAGAAATCTGGAATGTCTGGGAAGACCAGTATAATGGATCATTTTGGTGAACCGACTTGTGCAACTTAAAGTAACCGTAAAGCAATCTACAATTATTGTGGTCAATAACACTAACATATGAACAACATTTCCACAAAAGAATTACACAGATTTTTATCCTTAGATAATAAATGTGGACATTTGGTTATTTACCAATCAGTGAATACATTATCAGTGTGATGAGAGAGTGTGTTTAGCTGTAGATTCAGTGCTGTGTGTTGTGCTTCAGTGAGTTTGGCTGAAGAAAGTTGAACATCTGGTGAAAGTGCTGCTCTATTCTGGGAGAAAGAGGATCACTCAGCCGTCTTCATCTCAATCTCACTTCCTCTACACTGATCTTTCAGTTTTATGGGTTAAAGCTGCCATTAAACATCTGTGTGCATTTGTGCTTCAGTTCCCTTAATGGTATAAATATTCAATTATTCTATTATACACTATTCAAGCCCCATTTAAAATTGTATTTTTTTTTGCCAAAATTAATAACTTGCAGCTGTTTGTTGTAAAATAAGACCGATTTAAATAGCTCAACACAAGTAATACACTACTACAATATCAAATGATTCAACCCCTTGATGAATAACATCTTTAGTCTTTCCTGTCGAGCCCCTTTAGCTATTCTGACCTGCTGCAAGTGTAATGTATCGCCAGACTCTAGCTTCTGGGAGTGTTTCTGAGACATCTTGGCCCATTCCTCATGGACACTGACCTCTCGTTTAGTAAGATTATTGGGTTTGTGTGCTGCAACTGTTTTTTTTTTATTATTATTATTCTATTGGATTCAAGTTAGGCGACTGTGATGGCCTGTGATGAACTCTTCAGGACCTTATCTGAACCTAAGCCTTGGTGGACTTTAAAATACTTTTGTGGACTTTAAAATACATTGTCCTGTTTTCTGCTATCCACTAGCTCAGAGCAGGTCCTCGCGGTACTGTGCGCAGTATTCTTATGATCTCCACACTGGGGAGTGACTTGATCTCAAGGTAATTCTCACACTACTTGATGAAGTTGAGCATGTCTGCTGTCTCAGAAGAGTTCCCAAATGATGGGGGTTCTAGGCGGATGGTAGGCGAGTACAGAAAGGGGAAGTAGCCACCACAACTGAGGGGATAAGCAAACTACGTGTGAATGTACTGCATCTGGGTGTGGGACATCATAAGTTACACTGAGTGGTTTGTGTGACGCATTTCCTGTAGGTGCGACTGGAGTCTTTGGGCAATGCAGTGAAGAATTCTGTGAAATTCAGGGGTACAAGCATGAAAGAGTGGGAATGCTATTGAGTCTGATCTTTTTTTATTCGACTTTCCCATTAAGCATCTCTTCTCGGAAAACAGTCGGGAACTGTTCTCACTAGTGCCATTCAATCGGTTTTTATTGGCCTTGAAGAGACACGCTCCACTCAGATTCACATGTTGAGAAACAAACTCTTGTTGCCATAGACTCTTTTTTTTGTGTCTGACACATTGGATAAAATAAGCTGTTCATCTTTGCTAGTTTGTAAAATGGTTATGGTACTATAATATAAAAGAATCAGTAGATAGTGATAAGCATCAGGTGGTCTCCAGGTATTTTACTGACCTTTAAACAAAATAGAACCTGTATTCTCCTGTTTTATGCAAATCACCGTTTTAACTTCGACTAGTTTGGGAAGAATAAAGTTTTTTAATAATGTTTGTGTGTTTTAATTGTCGGGGTATTTTTAGGCCAACTAGTTTTTCTATAAAAACAATCATTTGAACCAACTACGTCAGTGGGCTAAAATGGGAGACAACTTACCTTTTTTGAGTAGATGAAAAGTCAACTCTAGAGAAATATAATTAATTGAGCCCACAACCCATATTACTTGAGCTGAATTAAATATTGGAATTACAAGTTGAGTCAACTTAAGATTTTGAACTTATAATGTGTCAACTAAACAGCAATGTGAAATATTTAGTTTGGCCAGCAAGTACTTTAAAAAGCTGTGCAATTTGTTACTAAACTTTTTAATGTTGAGTTTTAATGTTTTATTTATTTTTTTACAGTGTGTATGTCCTTAAACAGTTTCAGGTGACTTTTGACCCATTGTAACATTTCAAAACCGCTAAAACAACCTACAGTACATTATGATTTTTACCAAAGTGGACCAGATTATAATTAATTAAGTAATTCATTCATTGCATCAGCCGAGTCCAAGACAATCTTCATGGTAATCAAGTGGAACTGTCCCAGTAACCACACACAGAAGCTCATCAGGTCATCCTTGATATAAACATCGGTTATATTTTATCATCTACTTATTAATGACTGAGAGACTAATTATTTTATTTACTTTTTAAATTACTGTTACTTTGTTACTGATAAATTTTCGAGTCCCATATAACCTTAGCATGTTAAATCAAAGGCTTCTCTAAAATATCTCATATTCAATAAACCATCACAAAACAGTGCCGCGGGTGTCATGTGATTTGGGATTATAAAATCATACTAAATTACATGACAGACACGAAAAAATACTATATTAAGTATGTAATATTTGTAATCTGGATTAAAATAATATGATTTAAAGGTAAATTATAACAGTCTTACATTTTTATTAGTTTAACTAATGTAATATTTTATATAGAAAAGTTAGTAGTTTTATTCATTTTAAACTTAAAATTGTTTTATTCCATTGGTAAATAATTATTATTTAATAATTATTTTATAATTAAATAAGTGTATATGAATGTGTTAAACTTTTAATTATCAAATGTATATAAAAATATGCCTAATGATTGTATGACTGGACAACATTCCCACAATGAGGAATAATGGATGTTAGATAAGTTAGAATACTCAGATTTGTAATTATTATTATTATTATTATTATTATTATTATTATTATTAGAAAGCTTTAATTCTAAGCAAACAATGTTACTTTTATTAAACTAAACATTTAAATATTTGCAAATTTAGATGTTTGTCACACAATGTCCACAAGATGGCAGCATTGTAGAAGAAAAGATGTGTCGATAGATAGATAGATAGATAGATAGATAGATAGATAGATAGATAGATAGATAGATAGATAGATAGATAGATAGATAGAAAAATGGATAAATAGATAGACTGAAAAAAAAACAGAAAATTAAGAATGGAATGGAAGAGTTTGCCGATGTTAGTGAATCTAAGGTACACACATCTAAATTTTTATTACTTATTTATTTCAGTTTACTTTAAGCTTTAATCTTTTTCAGCAAATTTGCTCACCCAAAGAGTTGGAACTCTTCCACCAAAGGGTGTTTGACAGGTCTAGGTTATATCAAGTCTGAACCCAGATTACTTTGGTGTATAAAAAATGACCATGAGCTTTGCTTTTTAAAAAAGGTGAATGTTGGCACAGCAGCGCCACCTTGTGGTTACACTGTTTATCTGTGCATTCTAAAGCTGTTACCCCCACACCCTTTGTTTTATTTTGGTTTAAAAGTTGCTTAAAGAAAATGGAGGCAACCTAAAAAAATTTAATCACAATGCCAAGCAAGTGTATTTAGGCAAACTAACAAGGATAAATAAGACAGCTCCATAGTGGTAGCCTGAGACTGGATTATAGGACCCGATGCACTCGCTCCACTCACACACTCGGACAGTGTAAATGATCTTGGGGTTGGCCCAGGTACACACACTTAAAAGTTATCAAAAGTGACACTCCTATTTTTTATCCTAGTGATTAAACCAAACTAAATACAAACACATAAATACAAATTAAGTTCAGTATTCTGTAGGTTCCCCTTGTGCCATCAGGGCAGCTCTCCGGGGTCTCTGGGGGCAGTGTGGTGTCTGGCACCAGAACGTTGGCTGCAAATTCTTTGAGTGCTTTGGGTTGTGGGACGGGACCTCCGTGGATCGGACTTCTTCGTCCAGTGCATCCCATGAGACTCGGTCGGCCTGGGATCTGGGGAGTTTGGAGGCTTGAGCTCTTTGCCTGCTGGGAACACATCCCAAGCCACCTACGACCCCTCCCCCCACAAACCACACACAAGAACACTCCTAAAATGATTATCCAATTTATTATGATGGGATTGAACACATCACCCCCTTAGCACAAGGCTTGAGAATAGAGGAATGACATCCGCCCAGCTTTCTCACACGTTTTTTCTGTCCTTCTTCAGGTCTTTCACTTCCTGGCCCTGCCCTATCAGATCATGACTCCAGATTTCTCATAACTGAGGCTGTTCTGTCTTTAAATAGTTCATTTCCCCAAAAGGCAAGTCACACCCGAGTAAGGAAACAGCACTGATCAGGCAGGAGGGAGCTGATCGCACCTCTTAATTGTGCCCCGATGCCAATTCCTGTTCAGAGCTTATTATCACACACACACACACACACACACACTTAGAGAGAGAGAGAGGGAGAGAGAGAGAGAGAGATCAGTAGATGACTCAAATGCTTCAGGTGCAGAATCCAATAAGATGTGAAGACAAAGGAATTTTCCATTAAGTCAGTTGACTGATGACTTTTGGTGCTCGTGTGATTTCCAGCCACGTATGTTTTTCTCTGTTAAGGAAAATAAGACCTCTGAGAACCTACAGCTGAAACTGGAGACTCCTTGCACGTTTTATATATATGAAAATCTCCTTATTTCACCACAGCATCAATTATAGATGTTTTGAACGTATTATTAGCAGAGCGTCCACGGTGAATTAATTGTTCCTATGTAACCATAACGTATTAGAGCGAGTGCGTTAATATAAACCTGCATTATTGTCAGAGCTGCTGTCAGAGAGAATCAACCAACACCTTCTGACTCAAATACATCAATTATATAAAATTTCATAAGCAGGCATGCTAATGTACGTTACAATAACATGTTTATTTCTTTAAAAATTAGAGTATTTTACATTTTATTTGTATTGTTTATTAATTGTGTTATTTTAGTTCTAATATAATTCCGAACAGCTGAGGTGTTTTAGAACAAGCGTGTTTTTTTAGGCAGACACAATTTAGAATCTATTATAAATAAATTAATTAATTAATAGTTGTCAGACTGTGGCAAGGGAGAGAATTAATTATTTATTTTAGTTAATATAAACCAAATTATCTTTATACTACTGAAACTAAAGGCAAGCGTTTGTGTAATTATATTTTTTAATATTTTAAAAACTATTTGTAATATAATTTTACTGTAATGATTATTTTTGCCATCGCAAAGCTCTCACGTGTGCATAGAATCCAAAATCCCAACAAAAGACAGAATTTCCTCCATTATCCTGACAATGCCTGGACCCGCTCCATCACTGGAAATGTCTTCTAGAAAATGTTTAATTCTGTATACTTGTAGGTTTGTTTTTTCAAATTCTGTATGTGGTGAAAATGGCATCCTGACGCGGTGTGAAAACAATGGAACAGAGAACAGGATTCACAGCTTGACGAATGAAGCCAAGTGTGTGTGTGGTGTGTCTGTGTGTGTGTGTGTGTGTGTGTGCGTTTCTGTATTAGAGTCAGTGTGCATGAACGCTGAGCACCGAGCTAACACGGCTTTTTAAACACGATAAATGCCATATTGTTTAAGTTTTCCTGGCACTTTTTTTCTCTGCCAAAATAAAAGTGAAAATTTATTTTAATACCACACTTGTTATCCAATGTTTCATTTATATTCAGAAGAGAACAGTCTGAAGAGTGTTAAACACCAAAGAGATCACAATCAATCATTTATAATCCTTTTACATTTACAAAAAGAAGAATGTGCCAGAGAACAGATGATGACATGTCTAAACATGGTTTTCACGACTGGTTAACGTTAGCTAGATGCTAATGTGTGTGTTGGAGGGGTTAAATACAGGTGATTGTATGTGTTTGTGGGTGTGAGTTTGCCTTTCTCAGCAGATGTTTCAGTAGATGTTACGCAGGATGATGACTATTGAACCTGTCGTCTCTGGTTCCCATGAGCTCGAGGGACTTCCCTTGGAGGATGGAGAAAGCATGTTTCCCTCATTTCTAATGTTTGGTTGGGAAGTGAAAGATAGATGGAGAAAAAAGATGGAGAGGTGGCAGTTTAGGCACTAAAGAAGAGACTGGACATGCTGTCCCTTAGTGAATAAGGTCTATAACACAACCTACGGTCCCTTACTGAAGAAGGTCTATAAGAGACCCTGGACCTGCTATGCCTTAAAGGGTCTATAACAACAGAATTGGACATTGTCTATGAAACCATGTTTTCATGCCACAGAAAATTTCAATCTGACCTGAATTGATAGATGACAGAGAGAGAAAGAGAGATGGGGACAGACAGACAGACAGACAGACAGACAGGGGTCAGCTCTACAGGGATGTTCCCAAATCTGTTGTATTCCTCAAAGTGCCACTGCATTGATTTTAACTTTTTATTTTTTTTTAATGGCCTGACGATTTCACGTTACACACACATCATGGGTCATGTTTTGCTTTAGTGCTCTGGGATGTCTGTGGTTCTCCCTAGGGACCACATGGGGGCACCACCTCCAAATAACTTGGCCAGTGTTCAACTGAGTGTGTGTGTGGGGGGTGTGTGAGAGAGTCTGCAGGGGAAATCATGTCCCCTTCGAGGATCATGTGGAGTGTCTGAAATCAATTCAGTGTTAAGTGCAGGAACCAGGAACCTGGGGAAAGGGGGTTGGGGTTGGTGGGGGGGTGTTGTCAGGGTCGTATAGGGGCAGCTGTTACTCACACCTTAGTAAGCCAGACACACACACACACACACACACACACACAAGGAGGTCAGGGTTTTGATAAATTATTTTATCTGTACACATATATGTAAGAGATACAAAGATACAGACAGAAAGACAATGTGTGTGTGTGTGTGTGTGTGTGTGTGTGTGTGCACATATGTGTGTGGGTTTGTACTAATTGCTAAATTGCTGACTATCATACAAACCATGAAATTAAAACATAATCATTCCAGAGTGTTTTATATGGTGAGATGAAAGACAGTGAAAGAGAGCAGAGCTACAACCACTCCATGGTCCGCTTCCTCTTTCGCAATCACACCGGATCTGTCGCGCTCGTGTTACGTGGACGTGTCATATCAATAAAAAACTATCAGTTATTACAGTTTTACATGCCACTGTGCAGCCGAGAGAGAGAGAGAGAGAGAGAGAGAGAGAGAGACGTAACTGTTACGGCCTTCGCACTTCGGAGGAGCCGTTAAAAAAAAAAAGAAATGAAAATAAAGGACAACTGCTTGGTTATAAAAAAAAGCCCAGCAGTGTGCACTTTTCTTGGCTGTGTGCAGGGTGACACTCACGCAGTGACTACAATCCACACAATATCATCAGCAGGAGAATTCAGGAGTGCTATAGTGTGCTATGCAGGATGTGGAAGCCTTTATGTCCTGTATAAACATCATCCTCGACCTAGAGTATGCAACAATAATGGACTGACCTTAATCACAAAATGTCTTACTGGATGTGGAGTTTCACACTCTAGTTCAGGCTCTATTGATTCTTACAAACCATTACTTATACATCAATCAGCAATACAAAACAATAACACTGATCCCCAATGAGACACCAGTAAGCTGGTGACTTAATCAAGAGTGCCTGAGGCTTACCCATGCCGATGGGGACAAAAGGCCAGCCCGTCCAGTCCAATCCCACAGAAAAGTCAATTTCACCACAAAACAATTAAGAGCTGGTCATGACAGAAAGGCACTAGTGGTCACTGGTCTGGCCTTCAGACTACCTAGATACCAATTCGCAGCACCCAAAGGATCTGCTGCCAATGACTTGGTGCCACACAACACAGCACCCCCAGGGGTCTTGTGGAGTCACGCCCCAAGGGGCAAGAGCTGCCCCGGTGATTCAAGGGGAGCCCCAAACCTAGGTGTTTTTAATGTTAATGGCTTTAATGCTAAGGCTGATCTGTGTACATGTGTAGTCCTGTGACCATAACATTGAGTTACAGAAGTTATTTAATTACTAGGATATATAACTGTCAAATAATAATAATTACTATAAGGTTTCATTGGTCAGGCTTCGTTTGGATTGCTTTTCTTTTTTTTTTTTTTACCCCAGATCACAGTGGCACCACATCCAACACTGTCATGTCAGTCAGCTGCCTTTACACCACAATTATTTATTGTAAAAATGGGCTTAATTTTTAAAAATGTTCTTGGAAATATCAGGTTGGTTGGATGGAGGTTAGGCTTAACAGTGAAGATAAGATCTCCTAAGTGTGATACGTTGCAGTGTGACGTTGCACAAGCCGAATCCTCTCAATAACATCTGCAGATACACACTCTTACACACACTGATTCTGAATAATGTTGATGTATGTGAGAAATATATACAAAACCCAATGGCAGTTTTTCCCTCCTTAATTTTGTATTAAGATAACATAATGTGATATGTGTTAAGATATGATTTATCTAATGGAAACTGTGGTACAAGAAGTTTCCAGCCATCACTGGTCAAACTTTGTTGGGAAATCTAAGGAATGATTTGCTCAATAATGGCTCTATAGTGCAAGACCTTTGTTTCATATGCAATTTTCCAATAATTCATTATTTAATGTGATTATTTATCAAATAATGCACTTTTTTTCACATGTGAATTTGGATTGATCTAATGTGTGGCTGTATTCATATACAATCAAACGTAAGTGATTTTTCTGGCTATATGTAAAAAGGTTCAATAATAAATGATTAACTACGCAGACAGGCAGACAGACAGACAGATGTCAGTCTCTTTAGGTCACCTGTACTGGGATGTGTGTATTGATTACTGTAATTCTTTGCATGAATGAATGTTAGCATCTCGGAGTGTATCGACTTTGTTGTAAAAGCGAGAACGGGCCCCGTCCCTGCTGTTCCTCACATGTGTTTTTGTCCTCGCTAGGACAAAGTCACTATACCAGATGTTTAACATGATGTTTTTCACCCGTACTTTGGTGTTTCGACATAATTTTCAGTTTCACTTCATTAAAATCTGATCTTATCTTTTTCGACAATATGTTGTCTGAATTATATATAAAACCACAACAAATGTTTAAAAACAAATGCGTGGTGAAATGACGTATCTTTATTTAACTGTAGACATTTTCATTTGTCTGAAGGAGCTCTTTGTTGAAGGGCTTTTCTGCACAGACTTATGGATACCAAATATTTAGGCAAGCATTTAATTAACTACTACATTGATACAAGAGCGTGACACATCCGGTGATGTTAAACAATGAACAGAACATGACTGGAAAACAATTTCAAGATTATTATTTAATTGAAAACAGGAGCTGCTAACAAGAAATCGACGCTAGTTAATGGGATTAGCATGACGAGGTCATTTCTGTGCATCGATATTCACCTTCTACTGTCCTACTGTTAGTTAGTGTTCATGACTGAATCGAAAATAAAAATTTCATTATTCCAGTATAAAGACCAACTGTGGGCTAATTAATGTAATTCATTCATGCAATAAAACAGTTTTAATGAGATTTTGATAAACGAATAATGGTTACAATGGTTACTTCCAGTGTTAAGTTGAGGTTTTTGTGAGGTGTTGTTCTTGGTTTAGAATTTCAGAAGGGGAAAAAAAATATTACAGACCAAGAAAGAAGAAACTTTTAAAGATTATGATTTTTTTTTTTTTTTTTTTTTTTACATTTCTTTTCATTTCATTACCATCAACGTGTTTTTATAAAGAGTCTCATTAGGACAGAAGTCGATACCCAAACTGTGTGAACTGTGTATTTCTCTTTATTATTATTATTATTATTATTGTGAAAATTACAGAAGGGTTTCATTATTGAGTCCTACAGAGAAACCCGCGAAACAAGTTAAAGACCAATTAAAGATAATTAAAATAACTACACTGATCTATTGTTTAACATTTTGTGTGCGTTCCAAGTCCCGGCTGAATATATGCGTTAAACAATAGAATCAAATGTTTTTTGGGTCGAAATGCCAAGATCATCTAGCTCCTTTATTGCTATTATTATTATTATTATTATTATTATTATTTAATACGAATTACAAACAGAAAAAAAAAATCTAATGTTCAGTGTTAATTTAGTTATCTTTTAATGTTAAGAATAAGTTTGATCCACAGGCTGATGGACAGAGAGCCAGACTCAATGCGGCGGCGGGTTTTTATTTATTAAAACAAATAAAAAAAACTAAATAAAGAGGAATCACGCGTTTACGGTTAGAGAAAATAGATAAACACGCAGAATATATTTAAAAAAAAAATGTCCGTTAAATCGGCAGTAAAACGACGAATGAGACAAAAACTCCAACATTTCTTGCCCGATTATCAAAACGGTTTAATTCGGTTTTTAACAGAGCGATACAAATCGCAGAAACGATATTTTCCTGGTCCTAAGTCCTGATTTTAACTCTGCATGTGATCAGGCAGTTTAACTAAATAATCGAATTTTCTGTCGGAGAAAAGAATAATTAAACTTCCATCATTTGGAAATAATAAATGGATCTTATTTAAGATCAACATCACAAATGTATTAATTATTATGTTTTAGTGAAGCATCAGAACAAACGAGGAAGCATTATAAATCTAGATCACGTGAAATCGAATTAAGTAAATTTAGAATAAATAAAAAAAATGATGGAAATATCTGGTAATTAGATTTGTTTTCTAATTGCTAAATAAACTAATTATATTTAATATACATTTATATATAACATTTATATAAAACAATTTCCATGTGTTGAAATGAAACCAAGAAGGACATGAATTTTGCATGAACTTTATGAAAAGCACATTTTATTACACATCTCATACCAGTGCCATGTAGACAATTTATACAAGATACATCACAATCTAAAGTGCACAAATACTGTACAACCAAAGGATCTTAAATTAAAGGGGAGTGGGCAAGCAAAAAAAAAAAAAAAAAAAAAGAGAGAAAAGAAACATCACATTGATTTTATATATAATATATATCTATGTTAAATAGAAAAGAAAATTAAAAACAGCAGATTATTTTGAAAAGATAAAAGGAAAAATAAATCAATCAATCAATCCCCATCTTTCACAAAATGTCAAAACCGAAAATCAGGATCACGATAAGGAACACAGAGCTTTGGCACCTGTGGTTAAAATGAAAATTAAATGAAAAAAAAAAAATCTAAAGCACTTTAAAATAGTAGAGCGAGGGGAATAGCGCAAGAGAGAAAACCCGAGAAAAAATATTTATTTAAGGGCTGGTGTAAAAGGCATAGTAGCTTTTGGGCTGCTCTTTTCCATACTCGTCGCTTGTCACATCCTCACACTTTATGGTTGGTGAGGCATCAGCACCAGCTGAGAGACGTCGTCTTTTACACACCATGGTATAGGGCGCATCGAATTTGTCCAACGGCTTTAGATTTGAGGCCGTTTCCAGACCCCAGACACCCCCAGCACCTGCTGTGACTGCCGTTCCTTCATCCTGAAGCTTATCTTTAGCGCTCGTTGTTATTGTCGTTGTCGTGAGAGGGTCTTCAGGAAAGGAGAAGGAAGGTGGACTAGGACGAGGCGACCAAGGCAGACCAGCAACCATTTTCCTTTGATAGGAACTTCTCCCACCACTCCATCCAGCTGAGACCGAGGCAAAAGCAGAGGATTCTGGGTAATACCCAAACGAGTGCGGGCTCTGAAGCGGGAGAGGCTTGATGCCGTAAGGAAGGACAGAGTAATCGGCCTCATTCTGCTGGACGGGTGTGACGAACCACCTCTGAGCGGCGGAGGACGAGGATGAGGCAGAGATGGACGAGTCATCACTCTGAGGAGACAGGAGGCCATTGGTCTGGGGTACGGCACGCTCTCCACCATACAAACGATGATTCTGAGGGAGATTATTCACAAACTGGTCCTGGAAGAAAGGTTGCATGGCGTAACGTGCTCCTGGGACGATCTGGTGTGAACGAGGAGAGTCAGTGGGGGACGGGGTCAACCGGTCACTTTCTGGAGCAGTGTACATCCTGATACAGAGAAACAGAGAGAGTTATGCATGTCTACAGATAATGAAGGATGTTGACATGAGATAAAATGCTTTTACTTTTTCATTAAAGACTCAACACTTTACAGTTTCCTTCTAGAACCCAAAGTAAAACAGGGGACGTCCTTGACAAAGTGTTTCAGAGCAAAGAAACAGATTGCATGTGAAAACCAAGTACTCAGAGTTTTGTACTCAAGTACTCATTTTTTGTGTCCTTGAAATAGGACGCAAAATGCTTTTAAGAACTGTAAATATACAAAATAAATAACAACCAGATGTACAAACATTACTGTTTTGTTTGAAAATGAGCACGACTCATTGCATTTGCACAAAACTTAAAGGATTGTGTAAGGTTATACAGGGTTGCAGGGGGCCTGGTGCCTATTCCAGGAGACTTGAGGAACAAGGATGGGTACACGCGCACACACACTCATTCATACACTATGAACAATTTGGGAATGTCAATAAGTCCAATCTGCATGCCTTTGGATTGTGGGAGGAAACTGAAGAACCTTGAGGAAACCCACCAAGCACAAGGAGAACATGCAAACTCCATGCACACAAAGCTGGGAATGAAACCTGGCCAGGAACTGAATCCGGACTGTAGAGGTTCAAGGCAACACTAGGCCACCATGCTCCCTGTTGTGTACGGTTAGTTTATACAAATTCATGCAAAATGCACTCTGGTCAAGTTCTACTTTGAGTCTTTCCTGCAAAGGGATAAGTGCAAAACCCTGAAGAACTTTTCTGTCTCCACGCTACTCTTCTGTCTAACTATCTATTACTCTATGCATCTATCTGTCTGTCTGTCTTTCCCCATCTGTTTCTTTCCCTCTGTACGAGTACATCCATCACTCCTGCCATCTCTCTAGCCCTCCTGTCACACCTCCCTCAAAATCTCCATCCATTTATCATTTGATTCATCTGTCAAGCTATCCATCTACCACTCTACGACAATCTATGCATCATCTCATCTCTACATCCATCTGTCTCTCTGAACAAGGTGGTGCAAGTGTGTGTGTGTGTGTGTGTGTGAGAGAGAGAGTGAGTGAGAGAGTGAGAAAGAGAGAGGACACTTACGAGTCATAGTTATCTCTGAAGCCTTTAGCAAACGGGTTGTGGTCAATCTTTAACTGTGTGATCTGGACAAGAGAGAAATAATCATTTTACTAATGGAACACAAGGTCAGGAAAGCGTAAGGCAGCGTGTGTGTGTGTGTGTGTGTGTGCGCGCGCACGTGGCTTACATCTGTATTCTGGTAAGCTGTGACAGCGATGAACTGGTTTTCAGGGAAAGTGAAGGTTTGAGTTTTGGACTCGCCGCTCATGTCCTCCACACCGTCTTCACTCACCTCCACGATGTGCAGCCTCGGCTGATACTTATGGAGAGACTGCAGGACAATCATCTGCATACACACACACACACACACACACACACACACACCAGATTATTCTCAACATGGTAAAGCAGAAAGGTTTTTAGAATTTAGCTTACTATTTTGGTGTATTATTTTTCTGTTGCATTTTAACCACACACACACACACACACACAGCAGAGAATTGTTCTGTCTCTGCAAAAACAGTAGACACAGTAGTGTCAAACCACTGAACCACCATGCATACTCAGTAAAAATCCTTACTTCAGCCAAAACACACACACACAATCTTCCAGTAAATGTTTATTTTTCTGCATTTATGCCACACTTCTTACACGAGGTCTCATTAGCAGTTATGTGGAAAAAGAACATCAAGTTATGCCAACAAGCTGCTGGCTAATTAACATTTAGCATATATGCTCATATACGCACTCCTCCAAAAGCCGACAGAAGATCCTGAAGTAAAAACACGTCACCTTTAGCTTTTTGGTCCATAGTTTTATTGCTACTCAAAATGGAGGGTTTATAAACTGCATTGCATAATGGACACACACACACACACACACACACCACAATGCCTTGTTAAAACTGTCTAGTGCTGTAATGTTTGCAGACAAAATTAATGAGCACTGAGGACAGAACAAGTTCTCAGAGAAATAAAAAGAAAAAAAAATTCTTTATTCATGTTTTAAAACTGCCTTAAACAGTGTTAACACCGGTGCAAAACTCACATTTTCTCCACTTCCACTGGTTAAATTTAGCTAAACTTGACGGAAGCCCTCATTTACACCTGCTCTAATTGGCTAGCATGCTAACTTTCTAGCAAATCGCAGTAGCTTGGCTTCATTATCGACCGTGTCTAAATGGAGGCATTAGAGGGACTGGCATAGAGCGGGTTCCAACTGTTCTGAAACAAATGTAACAAAGGACTTTAAAATAGGAAAGGTCTAGAATGTTCAAAATTTAAGAATCGTCTATAATGTTTAAGAACGTTAAAGAAATTAAGGGAGTGTTTTAGAACACAAGCATATCAGATAAACAATATCTACTGCAAGAAGATGGGATTGTGTCTGTCAAAGTTGCTTCATCACATTTTCTCGGATGTTGCATGGTGGTTTGACACTTTAGTGTTAGTGCGCGTGTGTGTGTGTGTGTGTGTGTGTGTGTATGCACAGAACCTTTTTGCAGCCTTTGTGCTAATATTCAGCATTGTCTGTGCATGCGTGTGCGCACACATCTACTGTATAAAAATGCATAAAGTTGATTTGTGAGCATAAATAAAGTGAAAATTTGCACCTCGGACACTGTGCATTAAGTTCACACGGGTTAGGGCAATTTCACACCAGGAATGTGAAACGTTTTGTCTGAGCTACATGACTACTGTAAGTAAGGACTTAATTGTAAATAATGTTAAATGTTAATCTACTTAAACGGTCATTGTAGTATTTAATAAATTGTAGGAATACAGTGTGTGTATTTCAAGATAAAATTAAATATAAAATATAAACATTACTGTGCTAAGAAGACATGGTCCCCACAAGGTTGCGTGCATGTATGTGCGTACACAAATACATAGGATTAAAGCGTAAAAGATAAAAATACGCTGTCTCCGGGATAATAAGATTATATAACCGTGTTTATATTACTGAGGACACTCAAACTCGTGGTGCCCACAGATACACTCAGCACGTAGTTAAAACTGCAGCCGACCCATCACTGGAGGACTTAATCATGGACGGAGTGTAACTCCTAACAAGTTGCGTTTATGCTCCTACCCTGTGTAGATGCTACAGGAGACTGAAGTGAACTGTATCTACCATTTCCATTATTGCACTGCAATCTATCTACTTCACATTTTGTACATAATACCTTTGCAACCACGTCCAACCAGTTTCTACTGTGTGTGTACTGACTCCATTTACAAGGACGCAGTCACTGTGTCCAAGGTCCTGACAAGGTCTCCTAACGTTCATTAGTGCTCATGCATGTATTTGCAATAAAATGTGACTGTTGGATCTTACAGTTTACTCTACCACCAGGTTCCACTGTCCACTACTACCACGATGTGTGCGCATTTGTGATTTTTTTTTTCCCCCTCTCTCTGTTAAAAGAGCACACCCAGTCCCGACAAATTAAGAAATACCAGAATGTGTGCATTTGTGTAGGAAATTAAACACAATTGTAAATGTTGTAAATGTGCATGCATGTAAGCAGGAAGAATTCATGTTTCTTTCTTCAAACAAATATATATACACATTCAGATACTAGTAACCTTGTGGGAAGAAACATGAAGTCTTTCTTCTTACATGCATAAAAATTTACAAATTAAATTTACAATTCTAATAAAAGAATTTGTAAATGTTTAATTTAAACATTAATAAAATGTTTGAGGAAAAAATGTAATCATAAGTACACTTTTTTTTTTTTTTTTGATAACATTACTGTGCTTATATGGATACTCCGGCCCTCACATCATCTTTTTAAAATGGTGTGTGCGTGTGTGTGTGTGTGTGTGTGTGTGTGTACCTGGGTATTGTTGTTGTTTGCACCCTTGTTGTTGGTCAGTTTCAGCTTGCTGAATGAAATCTCTTGCCTCATCCAGTGAGCTCCTGTATTCGGCGACTCAGGATGTACATACATTTTGTTTCCTGAAACATACAAATTATGTAAATTATTCAGAACTTCCCAATTCTTAATTCCCATGTTAAAAACATCTTGTTTTAATGCCAAAAATTGGTTTCCAAAAACAAGAAGAGCCTGAGCCGGCTTTACTTCCTTAACCTACAGTAAGTGGTCAGGTGCTCTGAATTTTCCATCAGCAGCATCTTTTTTTTTTTTTTTTTTGCTTAGATGTGTTAGGGTGCAAAAATAAAAGGACATACTGAACGAACTCATTAAAAAAGCCGAGCCTGTTGTTGGCTATAAGCTTGTTACCCTTGGAGGAGGTGGTCAGGGACAGAATGCTGATGATCATAGAAAAAGCCTCTCAAGTCCTCCATAAACACTCGAGAAGCTTAATAGCAGTTTCAGCAGCAGACTCCGTTATCCTACTGTTTGAAGTAAAAACGTTCCTACCGTGTGCCATCAGCCTCTACAACTAACATCAGGACCGTGGTCACTGTTCTGAACAGTGTTAACTCTGTGAGCCTTCTTGTTCTGCTTAAGATTTCTCTTCCTTTAATTTTATTTCACAGCATAATATCTATGCTACATAAATTTACACGCGCAGTCATTTTTTCCTGTGTTCTACCCCAGTATTATTGTAATTTTATGCATCTAGTTACTGTGGCAATCAAAATTTCCATTCATGGATTAATAAAGTCAAATAGTAAAATCAAAACATGTTAATTGAATAAAACAATAGTGTTCTGTTCTGAAGAGGATATAACCAGTATATATTTAGATGAAGTGTGAGGAATGCTGCTCATTTCGAAACACACACACACACACAGACACACGACACCCACTCTGTCTGCACGAGCTTCTTAGTTTCAGAACTCAGTGAATTTGTGCTTTATTCATGTAAATAAAAGCAGATGCTATTTTGAAAACTGCAAAATGCAAAAGTCAAATTTTAAGCTTTTTTTTTTATCTTAAGATATATTTGTTGCAGGTTTCATACATACTGACTATATGGACAGTTTCAAGCTGCATTCATTTATTTGTTTATTTATTTAAAATGTTTAAATTAAAATATATCAAATAAATGAAATGATGTCATGCTTTTTATAGATAAACAATTTTTTGCCTTGATAATTTTAAAACTTGTGCAATACATACCAAATGAAATCATACTACGATTTGTATTTGAATGTAAATGCTGGCAACATTTGTGTTATATTTTTATTACTGCAATTATTATTATTATTATTTTATATAAAAGATGGGTACCAAAAGGAATAAAACGTATACATTTGACACTACCATCCAACTCACCATAAAGGACACAGGTACTAGTGATGTATTTAATAATTCTGTTTACCAGAAAACAAATTCCTATTTGACTATTAGCAAATATTGTATAAAAACTGAAATTTCCTGTCCCAGTATTTCTCTTCCAAATGGACTTACTGTACGTTCATTAAAAAAGAAGCAGGGACACCACCATGTTCATATGAAGTACAGATCGATCCATTTATCAAAAAGAAAGTGACAGCACTTTTCACAGTTTTCTTTACAGTACTGTTTGTCACGTTTTGGCGAAAATGCCACAAGAGTCAGATTTTCTACACCGTACTTATTAACCTAAGTTACCATGTTATATAAGTGTTAGCATTTTTAAGTCACTTTATACTTCTAGTTCCCTTTTCCCCTGCAGTGAAAGAAAGTGCACTGTAACTTCACACACTTAAAACTGCACTCATTTCACACTAATTCTGTGAAAAAGTTATTTTTAAAAAAAAGAAACACTCCCCTGTAGCTGTTGTGCAGACCCTACAGTTTCTGATGTGTGTTGAAACGTTGTTTGGAAATAATTTACTTTTTTTTATAGCAAAAAATTTACCCCTCATTTTAACATTCCTCTAATGCATGCAATATAAATAAGCTCATAAGCTTTACTCGTGTAGATCAGTGTCAACATGAAGGAACACATAGAATGGAGGTTCATGCTCCTGCATGAGGTTCTAAATGGTTCCAAGCCGCAACTGCTCATATCTTGTGCTAAAATCACGAGCTGTAAAAAGACATTATAATATAGAATGCAATCACTCACGGCCAAAATTATTTAGGTGCTGCTTAATTTAAGGCCTTTTTTTTTTTCTAATAAATGTTTGCTCGCAGCATGCTTCTGATTTTGTTTGTTAAAGAGTTTATTTAACTGCAAAAGATCTCCATCAGTGGTGCATGCTGGTGTAATGTTTTGCACAATGTATTAACAATTACATTAATTTTAGATTGGAATGTCACTGTGCATGACGTTCTTTGAAACGATATGATATTGTTTGTTTCACTGCTGTGTTTGTTTGCATAATGTTCATAAAGCTATATAGGCCTATGTCACATTTCAGGGGGTTTCAAGCCATCATCATCATCCTCCTCCTCACCTTGCATGTTGTTGTCCGCTTTGCCACACGTGACCCATTTCCCGCCCTGGAAGCGCCAGTGATTCGGGTCCGCGAGCACGACCTCCACGAAAACGTTGTAGTGCGCGCTCACGTTCAGTCCCGCGATGTTGAAGCTCAGGAACGGGAACATGCGCCTGCGCAGAACACAACATCGAGTGTGGGTGGTTGTTGTTTAGGAATAAAATGAGAGATTGAACAGCGGCTGCACGAGAAATAATAATAATAATAATAATAATAATAATTATAATTAGTTGTTGCTTGCTTGATCCACAACGTTAGTGTGCGAAGTTTGGAGCTTGGAAACAGCAATCACCAGCAGTGTGTCTCATTTACATCACACTTTATAGCGTATTTTAATGCGCACACACTCCACAATCGCTGCACACAACCTGCACTATAGAGCATATGCTTTAAATAGAACATCTAAAAACAACTATAATGGAATAAAATATATAAACCAATCCAAACTCCTTAATTATATTGAATTTGAAAATTATAATGTAACATTCACTACTAACGGAATAACCACTTATATTAAAATATATTAAACACATATAAACATGGAACCGTTTATGCATACAAATAACATAATAATAATAATAATAATAATAATAATAATAATAATAATAATAATAATCAACAACAATAATGTTGTTGTTGTATTGGTGGTCTTCATTTTGCGCATGAGTAAGGAGAAGCAAGGATAAAAGCATTTCACTCTTATCTCATCAAACCCAAAACATTAATGCGCATTAATTAACTAAATGTATCCATAACTATTCACCTTATCGGAGTAAATGGTCATTATAAAAAATAAAACAAAAAGGAAGAAGATATTGTAGATGTGCAGTGAGGTGCTGATTGTGGAGAAGAGAGACAGGGGTTATTTCCTACGCATTTTAGTTCTATAGATTCAGTTGGATATGACTAATGATCAGGGTGAATATCATTGGATTAATACACATGGCTCTCCCACAGGACACTACAGCAGCAATAATAATAATAATAATAATAATAATAATAATAATAATAAACTTCACTTCCTTATTCATTACCACTCGCGCGTGTAAGAACCTACTGTTAATTTATCTACAGTATAACCGCAAACGCGTGCCGTGTGATAAACTCGACCTATTCGTGTTTATTAGAAATGGAAAATAAAAATACAACAAAGTTCGCTTGATGCATGCTTTTTGTGTGAAAATAAATACGAAAGATCCTCACACTCCCAGTATAAACAAAAAACTGCAACTACATCAATTAAAAAACACAAATAAAACAACACATAAATTAAATTGTAGTTTCGATTCACCCCGACACATAACCGGAAGTACCGCTCAGGTAAAAAAAAAAAAAATATCAGTTCGGATCGAATCTAAATATACACTTCTAATTGCCGCTCTTTGGCTGCGCATGCGCAAGATAATTTCACCTACTTTTTGCCCCCCATTATGCGTGAGCGAGAAATATTTTCTGTTTCGTTCAGAGAAAGGCAAGAATTAAATGTACTGAATTCATAAGCAGCCGATAATAGGTGTCGCTTTATTTATGACTTTAAAATATATCGATGTAATCATTTGCTTGGAATTACGTGGAAATTATAACCCACATAATAATCATGGTTGTAATGATAGTTTTTAACTGAACTCGATTATTAATTAATTAGGAACGCGCAATGTTCGCGGTTGTTTAGGAAACGTTTACCGGTTTAATTAACTAAATGCATTGAATAGATTAAAACATAACGTTCAGAAATATTTGATCAATTTAAATCTAAATATCACCTTTCCTTATTGGTCAAGTTAGAGTGGGAAAGACTTTTTATGACTTGTACAATCCTTTATTTAGCAAGTTTTGTTGTACAAAATGAAATTAGGATTTGATTGATAAATAAACAAACAAATAAAGACAGTAAATTTGGTTGAACATGTATACCTGCTGCACTATTTTAGTTTAGGTCTAGTGCAAGAAAAAAAAATGGAGAATTCGTTGTTATTATTATTATTATTATTATTAGCTATTGCAGTCTGTACTCTGTGACATCTTGTTTTTTTTTCTGCTTAGGTATATTGCCATTTAGGCCCGACCATTTATATAAAAATAATAATAATAAGCTGGCACTTGAATCTGTTTCTCCGGACATTTTTAAAACAAAGAATAAAACCTGAAAAGTAAAAGATCAAACAAAGACCACACTTTGGAAGAGAGAGAGAGAGAGGGAGAGAGAGAGAGAGAACGTGCGCACCCCCTGAATACAATTTAACTAAATACAATTTAACATCACCATTGGTTAGATCCTTACCTGATACTTATTATTGTTAACATTGATTTTTCTTTTTATTGTTTACCCATGTTATATGTGAGAGACGTATTAAATGTGCACACAATTAAAAGACCCACTACTGAAAAATCTGATATAATGATATATGTTGATGATCTCTTTTTAAAAACGAAATCATAAAACACAACATGACCTCACTTAACATCACCATGTGGAATATCCAAGGGCTGAGCTCATCAACCTTTGGAATAACAATAATTATTAAAAAAAAAAAAAACTTACATACTGAAAGAAAGAGAGAGAAAGAGAGAGAGAGAGAGAGAGAGAGAGTGAGAGAGAGAGAGAGTGAGAGAGAACTCGGACCTGCCCTGCTTGGTGATGATCATCTCAGTCTGATGCCGGTGGAACTTGAGCCAGAGCGCACGGTTACACAGGTACACCTGCGCCCTGCCCACGGCGAGCCCGGGGTGGTAGGACGGGTACAGGCAGGTGGGCCCTTGTCCGAACTGGTACGCGGCGGCGCTGGGAGGCGCGAGCTGAGCGCGGGAACTGCACACGGCGCCCGGTGGAGGCGGCGGAGGCGGCGGAGGAGGAGGAGGCGGCGGGGCGAGCACCGAGGCGGCGGAGGAGTACGGTGAGGAGTAGCGCGCGGCCGCGCCGCCGTACACCGGGCCGCCCTGCGCGCCGTACGGGAACAACGAGCACGCGCTCGCGTCCGAGCCCGGCGAGATGAAGTAGCGGTCGGTACCGAGCTCTTCTATCCCGTAGCGCCGGGTCACCAGCTCTTCATCCTCCTCTCCTCCTCCTATTACCGGAGAACTCTTTCTGCTCTTACTCCCGGTGGAGAACTCATCTCCCTCTCGCTCTCCTCCCCCTGCGCCGGTCCCGGTTCCTCCACCACTCGCACTGCTGCTGCTGCTGCTGCTCATCATCATAGCGGAGCGGTACTTCTTACCCGGGTCAGGCTCGTGCTCGGTCCGGTCCGCGTCACCGGGGAAGCCGTGTGCGCTGCTCGTGTGCGCGCTCGGGTGCGTGGACGAGCCCGGGCTCGTGCTGTCGGAGGATGAAGAGGATGATGAAGATGATGAAGAAGAGAGCGTGTAGAAAGTCTTGGGTAAGCTGGGCAGCAGACTCTCCAACTGCATACTCGATCACACACACACACACACACACAAAACAACAAATAAAAGAATAAGTGCGGGATAAATAAACCAGCAGTATAGTGCGCTTTCAGGATCACTGTGATGATGTTCTGCTTCGGTTTGTGTCTGAGACTCTGATCTGAGGGTACAGGGGGTTTATATACCACACGCACACGCACACACACACACCACACAGAAAGAGGCGGGGCTGCCTTTTTCTGACACTGGGGTCCGACAGCAGCCTTGTTAAATCAGTTCAGAAACTAATTAGTATTTCATCTTTAAAAAACTAAATTAAAATTTTAAACACACACACACACACACACACACACACACACGAGGTTGTTGCAAAAATGCATTAAGTTTTTTTCCCTTAATATCGAAGGCGAGTGTGTTTTAAAGTAATTCAGAGTCTATAAAATACCACTTGCTTGCTTTCTCTCTCTCACACACACACACATTTTATCTTTGCTAAGAAGATTGATTCTTTAACACACACAAATGGAACACGCACCATGCAACCATGCAACCCCCCTACACACACACACCACCTAACAAGGGTTAGATGGTGTTAACCTAGCC
The DNA here is from genome assembly GCA_028565275.1 of Leiocassis micropogon. Lineage (NCBI taxonomy): Eukaryota > Metazoa > Chordata > Actinopteri > Siluriformes > Bagridae > Leiocassis > Leiocassis micropogon. Next base: position 21,061,974 of record JAOVVA010000010.1, on the reverse strand, counting down.
CTAACAATTTAAAAGAAAGAGCTAAAACACACACACACACACACACACACACACACACACACCTCTCCCCAGTTGAGTACCGTAAAGCGACGATGTTTAATCTCTTCTCTCTATGCGGTGTTTAAAAGATTGTTTGTGAAGGTTTATTTAGTTTCTCTGCCCTAAACTCCTCTCTCTTTCTCTCTCTCTCACACACACACACACACACACATGCACACAAACAGAAACGCGTCCGGCGGCATTAAGAAAGCTTTGGGTCCTTCTTTAGAACGTGCGCATGGTGCTCCGTCATGGTCCCTCCTCCTAACCATACACCTTACACACACACACACACACACACACAGGCGGAGAGAGAAAGAGTGAGAGATCCTTCAGGTGTTTCCCCTTGCGACACTTTCGTTAAAAAAAGAGTCAAAAAAACAATAATTAAAAAAAGATCAAACAAACAAATAAAATACATATTATTATAATCAATTAAACGCTCCTTTAAATCAATAATTATAATTAATAACGGATCAAATAAACACGCTGGTCTGATTGTAAGAATAACGCAAACACTGTCTAATATTATCAAACAAACAAATAAACAAATAAATAAATAAAAGTGAGTAAAATGAAGTGAAACGCGAGGAGGAGGTGTGAGGGCATCAGCTGTGCTCGGGGGAAGAACAATGATCAGTGTGTGTGTGTGTGTGTGTGTGTGTGTGTGTGTTCATCAGCTGAAATTTCTCACGATTACAAGTGTAAATGTTGTAGATATTTATGATCATTTACATTATTTCTTTGTGATGTGAAATGGGACAGAGATTTGTTCAAACTCTGATGTTATTCGCGGAATTTATTAGACCTGATGTCGCTTTTGTTAATAAAATAAAAAAATATTTTTCGTTTACATTTCTAATGTATATTTCTTAAATGTTTATAATGTTCATATTTTAATCACGGTATTTTACTTTGCAAAAAAAATAAATATGTTTTAAATTCATTTATCTGGTGTATGACTCAGTCTGAAAGAATAGAGTGCATCAAGAAAACAACAACAACAACAATAATAATAATAATAATAATAATAATAATAATAATAATAATAATATTCGTCTCCCGTTTTTTTCTCACAGCGGCAGTTTGTTTTTTTCACTTTAATGTGTGATGATGAGATAATGAATTTATTAATAGTTCATTTATGAAGTGAACAGATGCCAGGAGAGGACGCTGGGAGGTGAGACTCTGGTGCGCGCTCGATAATCAGGCGTTAATAATAATAATAATAATAATAATAATAATAATAATGAGTGGAGGAAATCCCTGTAGGCTTTGCCTGTGTGACAGGAGAAGAAGAAGATGATGATGATGATGATGATGTTAAGTATAAGAGACTAGGTGTTATTTTATGGAACAGCACTAATTAACATAAAGCGATCAAAAACATCTTTCAGGCTCCAGCGTGTGATTAGTGCTTTAACGCAAAGTGCACTATATAGCGTGAATGTATTGGCACCCATTGTAGTTTCTCTGTTCATCCTGAGCGATTACATCCTCTATTAATACACTATCCCTGGAGTGCCCTAGATAGTGCATTATATCACCTGTCTAGTGCACTTCATCAGATCAGATTCAGCTTCCAATTCTTTACCCACTTTAACAAGGTGGAGGCCATTATTCCATACTCTGTCTAGTGCAATCAAATGAAACTAATAACTAACAGCCGGATGTTGAATATCGAGTGCACTACACAGTGTGTGTAAGACATTATTTCATTCCTCGTCTAGTGCACTGATTTAAAGCGAGCTTTAGAATCCAGAATGATTTGATAGCTATTGGGGGGGAAAAAATGCACACAATCAATAAGAAGGTGCGAAGGAATGTGATTATTTCATACCCTAGTGCAGTAATGTGTAGAATTAGCTTTAACCATCCTGAAGATACAAGTCAAGAAAAAGAACTAACTAAATAAATTCTTTTTAAGTCTAGTGTTCATCATATTGAGGTCCAGGTATAATATCAGAAATAGATTTGTATTAGATGCAATAATGCATTAAATTATGCCATAAACCATGTCCAGTGCACTATGGTAAAGAGTAGGGTGCTGTATAGAATTCCAGGATGTTCAGGTGCACTAAATATGATTCAGAGCATCCTCAGATTAGAGGGCTTAGTGCACTAGGGGGCATGTCATGATTTTACACTCTATCTGGGGCATTAATATAAAAGTGTGGGTGATAAAGAGCATTCATTGGATGTAGGCTGTTTGTGCACTACATAGTGTGTAAGCCAATAAGCGCGCAAATAAGAGCATTTCTACAGATTTCATTTAAAGACACTTTTTCGTAGCGTGTGTGTCTATGTGTGTGATGATCTTTTTTGAAGCTATTAGTCACAATTGATGATGATGATGATAATGATGATGATGATGATGATCTCTCGGATGACGTTCGTGATCGAATAATAATAATAATAATAATAATAATAATAAAAGTCGGTGAGAATAAAAACGCTCTCTCTCTCTCTCTCTCTCTCTCTCTCTCTCTCTCACGCAGACACGAGAGCGCGCACGTACGCGCGGGTTCACACCTGACGCATCGGTGTCCCAGGTGCCTTGTCATGGTTTTTGGAGTGTGAGATCATCAAAGAGAGGAGGGGGGGGGGGGATAACTTATTACTACTGCTTAAAATAATAATAATAATAATAATAATAATAATAATAATGTTAGAAATATTATGATACGCACCAGGTCTCATAGCTTTCCGCGCAAACGTGTGTGTGTGTGTGTGTGTGTGTGTGTGTTTAGCGGATGTGTGAAGAATTTGGGGAAAATGGGGCTAGAAATTCGTGAGAGAGAGAGAGAGAGAGAGAGAGGGGAGGTCCCCGCGCTGCTGGAGGCTGATTGGCTGTCAGCCGGAAGAAGGAATAAAAAATCTGTTCTTGTCTCCGGTCAAGACGCGCGAGAGTGGCCCCTCGACACACCTCTGTCCCCGTTAATTAGCCACTTCACGTTTGAGTACTGCCTGTCTGCCTGTCTGGCTGGCTGTCTGCCTACAACAACAACAACAACAATAATAATAATAATAATAATAATAATAATAATAAGTGGAACACAATTCATTTTTATTTATATAGTGCTTTTAACTCTAGGCTGATTGGTGTTGCCCAAATTGCCCATAGTGTGTGAATTGAGCTTGTAAGTGTGTGTATGTGTGTGTGCCCTGCGATGGATTGGCATCCTGTCCCTGGTGTTCCCCGCCATGTGCCCTAAGTCTCCTGGAATAGGATCCAAGGTCCCCCACGACCCTGAATAAAAGATAAAGCGGTATAGACTTGAATAATCCATTCGAGCCACAAAGTGTTCTCCTGGAAAAGATTTACAAAACCTGAGCGTATATTTTTTTTATTACACGACACATTTATGTACAACTGAGAACACTGATATGACACCAGTACAGCGGTACCTTGGCATTAGAATTTAATCCGTTCCAGAGGCGAGCTCTAGAGGTGAAATTTCATATTGTGAAACACATTTTCCCGTAGAAAATAATGTAAATGCAGAGAATCCGGTCCAGCCACCCAAAAGTATTACCAGTATTACCAATTTCCAACACAATCACATAATCATATCAAAACAATCAAAGCATTTAAAAAAAGACATGTAAATGAGTTAAAATATAAAATAAATAGACGTTAAACCTTACCTAACCTCTTCCCTTTTCCTCTTGCTAGCGTCCTTGCTAACATTCGTGTGACTCATGGTGCTATGTCTTCACTAAATCTGACATAAAATGTAAAAAAAAAAAAAAAAATCCGTAAACTCACTTCGCTTGACTTTCCGCTGACACAAACATGTTTTGAAAGGCTCCCGGGTGGACATGCAACTTAGTTGACACTGGTTTGGCTTTCTTACAAAATTTTAGGTCTTAAGGTGAAAATTCGCAAGGCAGGGCGTTTTTATGCCAAGATACAACTGTAAATTATAACCATCAGATTGTGTCTTATGAGCAAGCCGAGCGCGACAGTGCGGAAAAGTTCTGGGCTGGAAGTTCAGTGTAACAGATTATGCGTTTAAGTAAATATGGAGTCCGTTATTGGAGGCTCAGGTACAAAACTGTAGGAAATTCCAGTCCTGAACTATTGAGTGACTGCAGTGAGCGACTCCTCAGAGAACAGCTGTCTGCATCAGCCAAGGCCAGGATCATCTTCATGGTAAAGTGGAACCGTCCCCAGTCACCACACGCATCCCAGGCAGACCACATGGGGCATCCATGTGATGAGATCTTCAATCAGTCCGGTTGCAAAATCCATCAAGTGATACAATAGACAAGCTATCGCCCAATATAGGGATAACGAACAAACGGCATTATGCACGGTGTGCAACTAACCTCAAATACTGCGGCTTGACTAGCCTTAATCAGCCAGCCCCAACCCAAACCCCAATACCCGACCATACACTTATCTCAGACTTTCAGCTATTCCCTTTCCCAAGAGGTCTCTTGAGCTGGATAGTTTTTAGTTCAGCGGAATTGCTGTGTAGTCCAAAGAACTGGTTTACATAATAATAATAATAATAATAATAATAATAATAATAATAATAATGAGCGTAATAGCTATACAATCACATGAAATCAAGCATTTTATGTTATATCCTTAGACAACGCACACAGTCCGTAAACTCAAACAACCATGCATGTGTACATTTTGTACATTTTGCATGTAAGTCATGTGATTATTGGTGTGTCTCTTTCAAAAAGGTTGAGTAAAAATCTTTTTTTCTTTCTCTCGATAGGCAACCTTACCACAAGAGATGTCCAGGGTGAGACTTCTGGAAATCAATAGTGTGCTTTTATACAGGAGGGGAACATGAGGCACAGGGAGACATGTGAGACAGTCGGGAGGTGGGATGAGACAGTTTTAAACGTCAATTTACTTTGTTCAATCTCAGAGGATTTTATAGAGTCAGTAGGGATGGAGACACTCATGAACTCAAACACACACACACACACACACACACACACACAGAAGAGAAATGTCTTTGTGTACATATATACAGGTTGAATACAAAGTGAGTTTTTCTTTTAAAGAAGCATGAAGTAATACAAGATGTTTTATGATTTATTGCTTCTTTGATTCCCAAAAGAGTTAAAGAGCATGATGGCCAAGATTTACATCAAAATCACTTTGGTTATAGTAGTGTGATTTAGCTAAATTTGTAAATATGAAAGTTTGTATCAACATAACAAGGACAAGGACAAAATGATCACACGTATCCTAAATGTTGTAATCATTGTTTTGCTTCATTTTCTCCTGTAAATCTTACTTTCATTAATATTATAGTGCATCACAAATGCAGCCAAACCAGCGCTGGTGTTCATTCAAAGTTTCGAAATGAAGAATATATAGTGAGTGATTTTAAACAATGATGTTTTCTTATGGACAACCAGGTGGACAATCATTGTTGTTGTTGCTGTTACATCAGATCCGCACACAATTTGAAAAAAAAACACAGGTTTTATGCCGGATGCCCTTCCTGACTCAACCCTCCCATTGGCTTGCCAAAAAAGAGTGAAAAAGTCAGAAAATGGTGTTTATCTCATTTTGCTGTCAGATTGTTCAGCTCATCCTTTTACATGCTGTGCATCAGAGGAAAAATAGACATCATTAGTGAATGTTACATTGCTTAGGTTTTTGCACCACATGTTCATGATCCACTTTTATACGGAGTTTCACTTTCCTCAAGGCTCAGCGTTACATCACGTCAAGACAGTTTTATTGGTGAAGCATGTTTGAAACAACACTAATACATTTTGGTTAAAACAGTAGTGTATACATGTGGGCTTATACATAAGATTAAAATACAACATAAAAATGTAAGCACGATTAGAAAATGTAACAAAAATGTAGAAATTATTGATTGATTAAGCATGAACTTGACTAAAAGCTCAGAAAACCCTCAGACTGAATTAAAAGGAAGAAGGCTTTAAACTTCATATATTATTTCCACCCTCTGTAGCTTCAGGGTAATGCACAGAAGCATTGCAGTTCCTGTGACATTTCTGGTAAAGGCATTGAAAACATTAGAGGAGAATCACTATTCACACATCTGCTGTGCCGATTTACAGACAGGGTATCAAATTAAAACTAGGACCTTGTTTTTGTGTCGTCAGGTTTTCCCTTAAGTCCCAGACACCCCCCTTCCAAACTAAACTCAAACGCAAAGATTTTAAACCAGAGTCCAGTGAGCTGCATGTTCTGTTCCAAACGACTGAAAACTAAACACTAGACAACTACTGTATCCCAGCCTTAGTGTAGGGTATCTGCTTACAGTTTCCTCTTCCTTCTAACAGTCAGCTTACAGTAATATACTCCTGACTGGCCTCATTTACACCTCTCCTATAAGGAGTTAGCACTAGACAACCAAAATATCATACATTTTCAGTGCTCATTTGGTGTAAACACATTCCGTCTGAACTTCAGGCATAATTCTTTTAAAGGACATTGTTTAAAGGATCAAATTATTGTTTTCTGTTAATGTCCATATAAATCGCTTTGTTTTGACCACATAACCAAAAAAGGTTTTAGATGCTATATTGCAAAAACTCTGAACTAGTTATTTCCCATGAAATTGGATATGAAAGCTTGAAAAGAGCTTTTCAGTGAGGCACAGATCGCCCTAGGGATCTAATCATTAATTTTAAAGCTGGTTGAGCTTTGACCAAATCAAGAGCGATGCTGAGAGGCGTTATCAAGCGAGCTGGTAATTGGGAATTCCAAGAAAGGTAGATTTAAAAATTAATAAATTCAGAGTACTTCGGAATTTTAGATGAACAAAGCATTAAATAAGACAATATATATTTATATAAAAGTTTATTTAAAATGTAAAAAAGACTTTTCCCACATTTTTTATTTGTTTGTTTATTTTTACTTTTGTGATTATTTATTTTTCAAATTGTTAATTTTTTATGTCAAGGTCACTGAAGTTACCATAGATGGTTCCTCACCTGGTAATAGGGTCTAGGGTAATTATTTTTCCAAAATGTATATGAACAGATACAGTTAAAGGCATATGTACATGAACATAAAAATGTGCAAAAAAAAAACAAAAATATTCAAATCCCACAGAAGTTTTCAAATGTGGGGTTCTTTAACAAATTCAGGGATATGTAAGGTAACTTCACTGACAAAAAGATAAAAAAGATAAAAATAAAAATTTGGGGGTAAAAAAAAAAATCACAAAAGAAAAAAATATATAATAATAATAATAATGTGAGATTATAATGTTAAACGGGGCTTCTAGGCAATCAGTTAATATCAGATATATCAGATATATATATTTATATATGGATGGACAAATGTGGGCTTAAGGGGGGGTGGGGGGGGGGGGACTCCGTGGGGTATTTTTGGGTGATAACTTGTACACCCATGTTAAAACGTGGAGCAATAATGAAAAATCCATGAACTCTGTTTGTGTGTCTTATTTATTTTCTCATTTCTCATAGATGTGTGTTTAATGTTTGTTTTTTTTGCGCCCATATTCTGTTTTATTGTTTGAATCCTTTAACATTTGTCCAATTTGTCCTCTGATGGTTCCAGATCCAAGCTCGAGTGGCAGATTTCCCCTGGCCACCATCCTCCGTGTGTGATTAGCGTCCGCAGGCCGTAGACTGATGGCGTGTCTGTTGTGTTTGCTGTTGGCAGGGGAGTTCGCTCTGCTCTGTTCCTTTAACTCCCAGTTTGTGCTGTTTTGGTGTAATCTTTCAGAACTGTCTCTAGGATCTGCTCACCCTCTCGTATAGCAATGTGTGTGTGTGTGTGTGTGTGTGTGTGTGTGTGCTTGATTTGCGGAGAGTCTGGTGGTCAACTGTAGAGCACCAGAGCGACTGAGACCAGCCATGTCCCTGAAACCCGATCACTTGACTTTTACTTTTAAGTTTGTGTATCTGAGCAATATTTGCATTTGCTTATTGAGTTTCCCAAAATTGTATCATAGTCTTAATGTTATTTTATAATAAAGGTGATTTTAGTCTAGTCTTAATATTCTTCGACACCTTGTTGTTTGTATGTGGTTTAATCTGTCTGCTGTAATGTTACAATTTCCTTTTGGGATTAATAAAGTTATCTCTCTCTCTCTCTCTCTCTCTCTCTCTCTCTCTCTATCTATCTATCTATCGGTAAAAGATATAGCTTAGATACAGTAACTATCTAAAGGAAATCAACATGCAGGTTTCTTTAAAGGGTCCTAGACAAAAAGACATTGAGCAGAATGATATGACACAACGCACAAATAAACGTTCAAAGCAGCATCCACAATACCTACACACACACACACACACACACACACACACACACACACATACACACACGCGCACATAAATGTGTGTGATTGGTTACTGAAGTGCCCAAACTGCCTGAAGTCGTAAATACAGAGTTCCAAACTCGTAAATGTGAAATTACAAAGTCGTAAATAGAAGTTTACGAGGGGTTCATGAGTGTGTGAGGAGGAAAGTCACCCGCTGCTCGACTCCCTGCGGAAACCCCAAACGTTATTCCTCATTTTCTTTCTCTCCCTGGAAGAGAAAAATTAAGAGCGAGACGCATATGATCGAGCGTACCATACCAAGTCACGTGAGATCTGTCCTATACGTTAACAGACGTGCTGTAACAGGGTCTGACACAGGGTGTAGTAACAGAGGTGACGCGCAGGCCCTCGGCTCTGTCACATCACACTAGACGAGCAGCGCAGCAGAAACGACAAAGCCGATCTGAGACGTGGCGCCTCGGCCGCCCCTTCGTGCCAGGATCTCTACTCTTTTCTCGCTCCTCTCTAGACGTAAGACGGAGACATGGAAAGGTTAAGCTCGAGGATGAAGAGCTCTGACCCGAGGCTGTCGAGTCTCTGAGCACCGAGACGTGTCTGTCAACACCTCGTTAGGGACGGGCACAAAGTGGAGTCATCTATGAATTCCAGGAGAAGCAGAACATTTTGGGTTCATGAAATGATGCAAAATATTTCGTCTCTGAAATCAAAGAACAAATTTGATTGATTGGCAAAAAAAAAAATCTGTTTGTGTTTGCAGAAGAGGAAGAAACACAACACACAAACAACCAAAGCCTGAGCTAATAAATAAATAAATAAATAAATAAACACTAGGGCAAAGAACTTAATAAATTATAAGTTCATTTCTGTTCTAGAAATAAAAACAACACGTTTCTTTTTATTATTGTTATTCTTTTAATAACAAAATTTTAAACTATATATTTTTTGGTTTCTTTTTGTGTATCAGTTTAATATTTTGTTTTAGTTTTTGATTTAGTCTCTAATTTAACTTTTTATAGAAAATTCAAACTGTCAAAATGTAAGACAGAAACTTATTTTTTTATTAAATTTTGTAATTTTTATGTTGCAAATTAAGACACTACATACTGTATGATGCCTCACTCATCCAGGATAATATTTTTCCCAAAAAGTGTATATACATGTACAGTATGTACGGAATATGTATATATACATATATTAATAATATTATCTCATACATATCAATATATATAACATAGAAGAATACATTTAGTTTTAAAATATTTATACAAGTTAATATAATAAATAAATAAAATATTTATTCAAACATAAAAATTTGCAAAAAAGTTAAATGTGCTTCTTAAATAATCCAGAATAATAATCCTGACAGTAAGGACTAATGTTGAAGATTTTAATACATTTATTTACAGGGTTCGTATACCTTGCTAGAAAACACTGAAAACCAAACTTTACTTTTTCTTTCCTTCTTCCTTTTCTGAATTTAAATCAATTAATGGATTGCAACACTTTCCCCGAGTACACGGCACCAGATTAGTTTTTCACACCATAAATGTTATACATTTACAGCTACATTTCCCAGATGAGTGGAGAAAAAAAGACATCACAAAAACAAACAATATAAAGCTGTAGTTAAAGAAAGGCTCCAGCAGTGAGGACCACTGAAAAAAAAAATCTTAAAAGTTGATTTACGCCGTATATTAATTTCAAACAAGCCTACAGTTTTACGTCCGCTCCCATTAAAGCGACCTCTGTCCTGCACACCCGATGACCACCCATAAAATTAAGGGTGTAAAAATTAAGACCAGGACGAGGCTCTACGGGGGAGAAAAGGAAATGTGTGTGTGTGTGTGTGTGTGTGTGTATGTGTGTGTGTGTATTGTGTGTGTGTGTGTGTGTGTGTATTGTGTGTGTGTGTGTAGATGTGTGTGTGTGTGTGTGCCATGTAGTTTGTCAGGACAGCTCGTCACTGGAGGAGATGAAAAGGCATACAGACATTCCAGGTTTTATGGTCAGACATTGATGGGAACCATTGGGCACGCTTAATTTTAATAACCGCTTGTCTCATTAGGACAAATCCTGCTAACTGAGAAATAATTAGTTTCCTGTCTTAGCAAGCACAGAAGATCAAAAACTGAAAAAAGAAAAAAAAAAACTGCGTTTATTCAGGCATTGCTAGCTGAATTATAGCACATCCCAAAGAATCTGAAAAAAAAACTTTCTAATTAGAAACTGTCCAACTGGCGGCTAAGTGGACACTTTTCTTTTAGCACAAAAACACACCCACCCTGCATTCTCCAGTACTAACCCACAGCGAAATATTAAGTGTCCGGTTCCTCGTCAAGCTTTGTTTGGAGTCTAGTCTTAGGATGGTTTCTGTATCAGCTGGGACTTGTCTTAGATTTACTGCCATTTGCAGCAGTCCTGGACTTTCTCACTAAATCTCGATCTCAAGCATGAGTTTTTAAATGTAATGTTCATGTTTTTTGTTCAACAAGAAGAAATGGCTTTTTTGGAGAACTCTGCCTGGTCTCTTGAGCAATACCCAAATGAAGCAAACAGATTGAAATAGGATGGTTTTTGTTCTCCATATAAACTCCCTTTCATTTGGACTCAATCTTGTCTTGACCTCGACTTATGTGACTCAACTTTGGATAGTCCTAGTCTTGGAGATATACAGTATATGCATACATATACACAGTACAAATATATACAGTGGTGTGAAAAACTATTTGCCCCCTTCCTGATTTCTTATTCTTTTGCATGTTTGTCACACTTA